>JZKD02S1604766.1:138922-156392 GCA_000966675.3 Picea glauca | reverse complement strand
CAAGTGGAAACCAATTGATAAAGATGGATCATTGATATGATTCCCTTGATGAGAATGATAGATGTCCAAGTGGAAACCAATTGATAAAGATGGATCATTGATATGATGCATTAATGAAGATGGATCAATGAGTTTCCATTGATACATGATGCATAGTATATATATATATATGATGCAGTGGTGAATTGATGCAAAGATGAATCATTATTGTCTTATCATGGTTGATAAGGTGCACAAATGGATGAACTCCAAAGTGGTCCCCTTATGGTGAAATCCCTCACAGGAAGATGCTTTACGGATTGAGTTATCCTAGAAGAACGGTTGGAGGACCCATGCTTTCATGTGGATTAATGATATGGAGATCAATGAAGTTGTTGGTGAAACTATCTTAGATGGTTAGTGCTTGACATGCCATTTTCGGTGGTATGTGGAATGTCACATAACTCCTCATGGTTTGAGAGTTATGGCTCTACGAAGTTGAAGGACCCCCATATGATGGCTTGAAGCCCCAAAAGGTCAAAGAAGTCAAAGTGCTTGAAAAGAAGAAAGCATTATTTAAATGATAAAGTAAAGTGACAAAATCAAGAAATATTATTTAAATAATAAAATGAAGTGACAAAATCAAGAAGAAATATTTAAATGATAAAGTATTGGAGAAATTTCTATTCATGGAAAGTGGTTAATATTAAAATAAGGAAAATAGGTTAAGTGACCTAGAAATGGGTTAAGTAACCTAAAAATGGGTTAAGTGACCTAGAAGATAGAAGTATAAATAAGAAGCTAGGATCTCTTGTAAAATGCACATATGGTAAGAATCCCTTTTGTGGATCAATGGAGAGCTTCTTGTGAATGTCTTGTGGAGTATTGATGGAGAGATTCTTGTGAGAGCATATTATTGGTATGGATCTCTTGAGCATGATTCAAGATCTATTCTTAGGAAGAGAGCGAGAGGAGGATCTCATGGACGCATCAAAGTTTCGTAAATATCGGAGATCTTGATGGAAAAATTCTCGGATTCACGGAAAACCCCATTTTCTGATGCCCACATGGATGTCTGTGTATGGGGTGCATGTACACGTGGGCTGGATGTGTATAGGGTGAGTGTACACGCGGGATGACTGTGTACAGGGAGCGTGGAGTGGATAAAATCATGGAGATTTTTGTTTGAGCTGGTGCCAAGCTCTTGGATGATGAGGCAGGTTCCAGATATGCATTCTATGGCCTCAGATCTATCACTGAGACATTGGTATGGTTACATTATTATCTTGATGGATACTATTGTTTGGTATGTTATGAATTCTTAGGGAATTCTTGGTATGGCCTCTATGATGTGGTTCAATTTGGTTAATTTGGTTGATGGAGTGAGCAACACTCTTATGATTCAATAGTGACATGATTGCTATGGTATACTAGTTATTCATACATGATTGAGATAGCATTCATATTGATTTGTTGTGGAGCATGAGAAAGCTATTGGAGAGATTGGATGTGTTGTGACTAGTTGTGGGTCAGTTTGGACAGTGGAAGACAGAAGAGAAAGTGATTGCAGGCTGCAGAGGATCTGAGCATATGAAGAAAAGAAAAAACCTAGTTGCTTAGAAGCATACGATTGTTGCATTATACATTGGCTGCATTCGCACGTCGACTGTAGTGAGCCAGGGTGCGTGCACACGTGGGCTGCACTACTGATAGGTCGCATACCTGTTGACAGATTGATATCTATTGAGGATTGTTGCCTCATCTCAGTTGGTGTTGAGAATGTAAGCTGAGTCTTGCATATAGAGCTAGTGCTCTTGTAGATTTGTACTCTATTCAGTTGTTGCTGATAAACCCTAAGGATTGTAGTCCATAATAAAAATAAAATTGTACATACATCTTGTGTTCTTTGTGTTCATTGTGGTGATAACTTGTTGATGATATATTGTTGATATGTGCTGACATCTAACTAGTTATAAATGACAACAATGGGTAATGAATAAATGTTGAATGCTAATTGATGAGTTTTTGTGCAAGAGGGAAGTTTTGGGAAAAAGAGCCCCACACTCATTCACCCCCCCTCTAAGTTTGGTAGGTGTGTCCAACACTTTATACATATCCTTGAGGTGTTCGAACCCCAAGGTATCCACTTGGAATTCCTGTATAATCAAAATCATTCTGCTCAAAGCATCTGCGACTTTGTTAGCAGTTTCAACAGTGTGTTTAATAAAAAAAGTAAAATTCTACATGAATTCTACCCATTTTGCATGTTTCTGATTCAACTTTTATTGCCTAGTAATAAATTGCAAATATTGATTGTCACTGTACAAGAAAAATTATTTAGGAATTAGATATTGCCTCCATTTTTTCAATGCTTGAATCACCGCATAAAATTCCTTGTCATACGTGGAATAATTTTGTTTGGCGTTGTTCAGTTTGTCGCTGAAATAAACAACTGGTCTATTGCCCTGACTCAATACTGCTCCAATAGCTAATCCACTTGCATCGCATCTCACTTGAAATGTTTTTCCAAAATATGGTAAGACCAGAATTGGTTGCTCTATGATCTTCTCTTTCAACACTTTTAAACTTCTTTCAACTTCCTCTGTCCAATTGAAGGACTTGTGTTTCTTCTTCACAATGTCCAGCATGGGTGCGCATATACCACTGAAATTTCTGATAAATTTTCTATAAAATCTTGCTAACCCATGAAAACTTCTTACCTCAAATATGTTGCTCAGTGATGGCCATTCTCTAATCGCTCTAACTTTTTCTGGGTCCATATTCAATTCATTTTAAGAGATTACGAAACCCAAATACATGAGCTCCTTCTTCATAAAAAAAGTCTTATTCATATTTATCAACAATTTCTCTTACTGCAACCTTTCCATCACTGATGTCAGATGTATTAAGTGTTCTTCCTTTGTCTTGCTGAAGATTAGTATATCATCTATATGTACTATGACAAGTTTTCCTATGAAGTATTTCAACACTTCGTTCATCAATCTCATAAATGTGATTAGTGCATTTGTCAACCCAAATGGCATGACCAACCATTCAAACAATCCTTCGTTTGTCTTGAATGTTGTTTTCCATTCATCTCCCTCTCTCATTCGGATTTGATGATATCCGCTCTTCAATTTTATCTTGGAAAAATAGCTTGCTCCACTCAAACAGTCCATCAAATCATCCATCCTCGGTAAAGGGAATCTGTATCTAATGGTTATCTTGTTGATGTCTCAGGAATATGTACACATCCTCCATCCACCATATTTCTTTGGACTTAATACAGTTGGTACTGCACATGGGCTTAGGATTTCCCTAACTAAACCCTTATCCAACAACTCCTGGACTTGATTTCTAACTTCCTCATTCTCTCTAGGTGTCAACTTATAAGATTCTTTGTTTGGTAAACTAGCTCCTGGAATAAGGTCAATATGATGGCTTATGATCCTAATGGGTGGTAACGAGTGTGGTAACTCATCCATGACTATATCAACAAAGTTCTCCAACAGTTCCTGGATTTCTACAGGCAAGTCGTCTACAAAAGTATTCACAAGGATAAATCTAGGCTTCCTCACAACAACAAACTGCATTTATTTATCCTTCTTGACTCTTTTTAAGAGATCCTTCCCACTCATGAGAAGTATTCTTGAACTATGTTCTCTCTTTTTCTCTTTGTCTTCTATGGGTAGCAACATGTGTGTTCTACCATTCTTTTCTAGGGTATAGGTATTATTTCTCCCATCATGAATAACCTTTCAGTCATACTACCACAACCTCCCCAATAAAATATGACAGACATCCATAGGAATTACATCACATAGTATTTCATCTTTGTAACCTCCTATTTTAAATTCAACCTGGCATTGTTGACTTACCATGAATTGATATCCTTTCTGCAACCATGATACCTTGTATGGATTTAGATGTTCAGTTGTCTTCAATTCCAACTTCTTCACCATCTCTTCGGATACTAGATTGTCAGTGCTCCCATTGTCTATGATTACTTTTCAAACTCTGTCTTTCGACTTGCAAGTAGTTTTGAACAGGCTTGTTCGCTGAACTAGTTCCTCTGGTTCCTTTTCAGGTTTGAGAAGAGTTTTCCTCATCATGAGGTTCCTCCCTCCTTCTGCTTCTTCTTATTCCACATGCTTCTATGCTTCATCAATGTGATCTTCTTCACCTTCTTCTCTCTTTCTATCAGGACATTCCCAAGATTTGTGTCCTTCATTTCCATAGGTATAGCATTTAACTACGCCCCCTTTGGCTTTTCCTCTTCCTCTTCCTCTAGAAAACAAATCTCTTCCTCCATGTTGTCCTTCTTTAGAACTTCCACATTTCTCATGGTGACTATGTTGTTTGTCATCTTCAGGCTTCGACTTCTGGAACTTCTCTCTGCTGGTTCCCTTGCCTCTGTCTGAATTTCCTCCTTTGCTTCGTTGGATTTGCTTCCTGGTCAATTTTTCTTCATCTTTCAAGGCTGCTTGATAGGCATCCTCGACTTCACTGATAGAGATCATGTTGATCTCCTCTTGTATCTCATATCTTATCCCATTGATATATCTTATTGTCTTCTCATCTTCATTCTCTTTCTATCCAACCCTGATGTTCAGTCGATAAAATTATTCAGTGTACTCCTTCACTGATAAACCCCTCTGTTTCAGGTTATGTAACCTTCTGTAAAAATTGATTCGGTAATCCCTCGGGATAAATTTGGCTTTCAAATTAGCTACCATCCTATATCACTTTTTATTTTTTTTCTTACCATTTCTCCTATGTTCATCTTGCAGTTCATCCCACCATAACGTTGCATGACCTTTCAGTCTTTTCACTGCATGATTCACCATCTTATCTTCTTCGATGTCTTCATAATCTAAGTATTTGTCCATAGCACGTACCCAATCTAACAATTCTTCAACTTCCAAATTTCCCTCATACATAGGTACCTCTATTCTTTCTCTGGCTCCTATCTTTGAAACATCTTTTATCAAGTGATCTTGTGATGTAGTATCCTCTACTACATTTTCTTCATCTTTTGCTTTTTCTTCAATCTCAGATTCACTGATATCTCCAATGTCTGGTGCTCTCATGTGTGTTGTTTCCATGGCGTCCAACCTCATTCAGAGTTTCCTCATTTCTTATTCCATTTCTGCATTCGCTCTATGCCTTCTGGGTGGCATGATTTTACTGAGTCACCTTCGAAAATAAATCAAATTTCCTTGATACCACAAATTGTATAAACTTTCCTCCTTTCTCCTTTTGTCTTTTGTCTACAAAAAAAATTAATCTCAGCTCTAATACCACCTAATGCAGACCCCCTACCTCGGCAGGGTCTGCTGACCTCCCGGACAATGGATCGTTCAATCTCCTCGAGCTGGGACAGTTCTCTAGTCCCTGCTAGAACTTTGACTCTTCAAATCCACAGGTCCTCTCACAAAAATCCACCTACGTGACTAAGTACCCAAGTGTGAGCTTGTACTCCATGCGGTCATGGGATATGACCACACGCCTACGCAAAAGGTATATCGCAAGTTTGTGTATCAGGATTCCTTGGAATGATCCTCCTCAATCCTCTCGATAGTTGATTCTTGATGAGGTCTGACCATTGGTTAGCTCCCCTCGAATATTTCCCTATGTGACCACCACCTGTGACCATCGGTTGAGCCTAGAAAGGCTCGTTGTGTTTCATGGCCTCAAGACTTCCATGTATGAGTCCACTCTAACTCTCCAATCCCTGAGTTCCAAAACAGTCTAATGTTCCTTAGCTCTCCCTTTGGGCTTCATCCAGGTGACCTTTACCTATGACTTGGGGCTACTCCTATGAGCACGTTGTGACTTTGCATTTCACGAGATTGAAGCTCAACCCCCATGGTTACCTTTGAAAAGCTCAATCCCCAAACCTCTGATATTTCCTTCGCCTAGATCGAAACATTGTGCGATTTCCACACACCCTCTCTGATGGACGGTTCTGATGGGTTTGAAACTTCCCTTTTGCGACATCCTCCGGATCCAATGGTTGTTGTTTCACACGCCATATCTAACGGTTCAGATTTGTTTTCCTCCTACGCTTACTTCTCACTTCTTGGACACTGATTCTAAGGTCCAGATATTTCCTGTGACTGATCTACAACCACTGTAACTTCTCTCCTGAACTTCCTCCTTCTTCCAGACTTAGAAGATTTCTTAGTGTTCAGAGACTCGATCTTCACCCCTCTTGCGAATCCAACCCCTGGATCTCTCTAACACTTGTATAAAATTCTATCTCTTCTGAGCTTTATCCCTTGGAAGGATTTTGATCTCCCATGCACATCTTGTGCTCTCAGGATTTAGAATAACTCTGTTCGAAGGATTTTCATGCCAGGAAAATGCTTCTCTCCCACCTGGTGTTATTTTGCGTTGGTTCTCTGAAGCTTGTTGGCTCCTTGAAGTTGTGCACACCTTGCACCCGGTCTAAGTTTCTCTGAATCTCTCTTTGAACTTATCTGAATCAATGCTAGACTCAGTCGATGCAATCCTTGTGCTTGAGATGCACACCTTGCATACAAGTATCATAAGAGAAATGATTGAAACTCAACCAGTTTCATCATAAACTCATACAATTAATCTCTCAAACACTCATACATGAAATGAACTGTAACAAATCATACACACAGAATAAAATTCATTCAATTACACAGGAAATGAACCCAGTCCAAGGATTTGGGACAATTTATGTCTTCTCTATTCATTCATGAAAAAAAAATACACAGTGTTTCTGCCATTCTACTCTGCTCTATTGATCTCTCTATTTTGTCTCTTACATTCTCTCTCTTACAATGCAATACTGAAAAACTATTTAAGGACCGCTCCATGAGATCTCTCGTCTTTTTCTGAAGATAGAGTCGACACTCCATATCTTCAATTTCTTATAGTCCTTCAATACTTTACAAACAAGTTACATTTTAAAATGTTGTTACAAAAAGATCTCAACAACCCATTAAATTATGAGTTAAATGCTCGATTTGAAATTCTGTCATTGCTGAGATGTCCTATGTTTGCCTCCATGCATACATTGTTGAATTTAAAGGTGATGCTCCTACATCACGGAGCCTTTTCTCTGTTGTATGTACAATTCATTTTTTCTTTGGAATGTCTCTATGTTTCCATCATTGGGAGCAGGAGTGTTGTCGTCATTGCCTCTGTCTTCAGTCAAGAGTGTATGGATAAAAGAGATGCTAAAGCCAAATGCTAGTAAATGTGATAGAAAAATCCCATTAGGGTCGAACCCTCCTATCCTTTCAACATATATTAGGTTCAAGTTCTTGAAATGGCCTGCGAATTTGTCAATCTTGTTGACATTCCTGAACACGAAGTCCCCAAATTTCCAGGGCAGAGGAATGAATTTTTTTTTTCTCTTGTCATGGAAAAAATGCAACCAATAGTTGTATTTCCTTTCTATTTCTGTAACAAATATATTTTCCATGATATGACATGGAAGGAAAGTAGGATTCTCTTTGAAGCCAAAAATCATTATTACACTGTAATTTTCCATTTTCTCAAGTGTCCCCTTCCTGTCCAAAAACTTGGTTGCCTAGCCAGACATCTGGGGAGCATCTTTTCCTAACAATAAATCTTTGAAGACTGAGGCAAAGTCATTTAAAACCTCATAAAAATAATGGGAGGTCTTGTGCCTCGACAAGGTCTGGTACCAGAGTGTTACTGGGTCGAATTCATAGTTTGTTTTCTTGGACAGAGACAATTTTGGAAATGAAAAACAATGCGCTATTGTGAAAATCAAGTAGGATGACATATACAATTTATTATATTCTTTGAATCATGACAATTGGGAACAAATTTCAATGGAAATTAGCTTCCCCCAATAAAAAATGGATTGTTGACTATGAAATACAAAATATAAGGAACCATGTGGGAAATGCTTGTTGTGGATTCCTATCATGTTATTCTTGTAAACAGCTAGGCAATTTCCCGGAATGGATTTCTAAAGGAACTGACCTGCAACTTTGTGATATCTTCAGGAACTATTGTTGGGTATTCAATGAACTCGGGTAAGAGGTCCTCTGAAGTTCAATGTTGGATCCGAAAATATTAACATCTTTTGAAAGACATGAGGTGACAAAGAAACAGGAGAATGGTCACACAATGGAAAAATTCTTTGGCTTGGAATATATTTTTCTGTGCACCAAGAGACCACCTCATTATAGTCAAAACCTCAGGGACACATCTTGCACGACCAATTATAGAGGTCCAAATCACTTCGTTATGGGCGGAATGAAATGAATAGTAAGAGTTCCCTGGACCACTAGAAGTTCTGGTCCTCGCGTCCGAATATATTCACTGTATCTCCACAGAACTGTTGTTGAGATGTTGCCATAAGTTTATGAGAACATTCAATTTCTCTAGACAATGTTTGAAATGAAGAGCTGGAAGGGATAATATAAAATTTCGCAAATATTGGTCCAATGCATGTGAATGGGAGATCTCTTTGAGCCTTTCTCTCATTAATGACAATCTCAACGACCGTTGCATGATGCGTTGTTAGCATTAAAGACTAGTAATTGCATACCTAGAACTGCGAATATGGAGGGTAAGATGAAGAGAAATTAAGGACTGGAGATTTTGTTGACGCGCCAACGTGACGACTCATGAAAGACATTCCATGTTGTTTGAGATGAACAATCAAAAGGGATAATATAACTCTCTGCAGATCTTGGTTTAATGCATATTGATGGGATATCTCCTTGAGCATTTTTATCATTAATGTGAATGTTAACAGTTTCTTCATGACGAGCTGTTAGCATCAAAGCTTACGAATTTCATATCTAGAAAGAAGTACGAAGGTCGCTGGGATAGGAAAGAGAAATTGAGGAATGACTAATTATTGAAAGTGGTCGATCGGTATTCAAAATAGGGTTACAAGGTATAACCATTAGAGGTGAGGGCCCGAGGGTCAAATTGTATGTGCTGGAAGTTTTTTAGTGCAAAACACATAACAAGGAAGAGGGCATGATGGGACAGTCAAGAGGTTGATTTTTATATCACAAAATTCCAGGTACTATTTGTAGGCCACGAAACATTGGAAGCACAATCGTGAGCTTGCCTATCCGGGAACCCACAATCGAAAAAGTGGCTAAGTATGGAATAGGGAAACGATAGGCCAAACTTGTTGTTGCTAATATATTGAAATTTGTAATAGATATCCCATTACATGGAAATTATTTTTATGCATGTTTCTGTGGAAGTTGTGTAGTGATAATCAATGTGACTGTCTCATCCATCCTTTTCCTTATTAATGACAGTCTATACAGTTTTTTCATGATGAACTATTAGCATTAAACCTTGGTCATTGCATACTTTAAAATAAGTTTGAAGGTGGTGGGCATAGTAAACAGTGACTAGGAATTGGAGATTTCATGAACCTGCCAACCCAAGGTTCCGTGAAAGAGATTCCATGAAATGGGCAAGTATGGAAAGCGGTCGAACAAGCTTCAAACTAGGGTGACAATGGTTCCCCAGTAGACATGATGCCCTGAGGGTCAAATTGTATGTCTTATAAATTTCGAATGCAAAATGTGTAACACAGAAGAGGGGATGATGTGGGAGTCCAAGGTCAATTTGTATATCACAAAAGTGTGGGAGATCTCCTCGAGCCTTTCACTCATTAATGGAAATGTATACGGTTCCTTCATGATGAACTGTTATAATTAAAGCTTACTAATTGCACATCTAGAAAGAAGTACGAAGGTGGCGGGGATAGGGAACAACAATTAAGGGATGGATAATTATCGAAAGTGTTTAGTCGGGCTTCAAAATAGGGTTACAATATATAACCAACAGAGATGAGGGCCCGAGGGTCAAATTGTATGTCTCGAAATGTTGATTGCAGAATGTGTAACACGAAAGAGGGCATGATGGTGCATTCATGAAGACAAAGTGTATATGGAGGAACTCTGGGTATTGTTTGCAAGTCGCGAAACATTGGAAACAAAATCTTGATCCCACCAGTCCGGGAATCCGCAATCAAAAAAGTGTCTAAGTATGGAATAGGGAAGTGTTAGGCCGGACTCGATACACAGTGGTTGCAGCATGTGAAACCATGGAAATTTACCATGTCATGAAAATACAACCAACTTGCGGCTAAGTATTGAAATGAATGGCAGACGGTGGGGCTCATGATGGGGAATTCCAGCGGACAAATTGTATATCGCGGAACTCTAGGCAGTGTTTGCAAGTTGTAGAAGATTTGAAGCACAATTTTGAGTTTGTCAGCCCGGGAACCCGCAATCGAAAAAGTGTCTAGGTATGGAATAGGGAAACGTAGCCCAGACTCATTTTTTCTAATATATATTGTTTACAAGTAGCGGAACATTGGAAACACAATCTTGAGCCTACTAGTCCGGGAACCCGCAATCAAAAAAGTGTTTAAGTATGGAATAGGGAAATGTTAGGCCAGACTCAATACAAAGTGGTTGTAGCATGTGCAACAATGGAAATGTACCATGTCATGAACATACAACCAAATTGCAGCTAAGTATTGAAAGGAACAATGGACAGTCGAGGTCGTGATGGGGCATTTCGACGAAAAAAATGTATATGGAGGAACCCCAGGCATTGTTTGCAAGTCGTAGAAGATTCGAAACACAAGTTTGAGCTCGTCAGTTCGGGAACCCGCAATCGAAAAAGTGTCTAAGTATGGAATAATGTCATGGAGGTCCAAGTGTTGTTTTTAGGTCACAGAACAATGGAAGAGAAATCTAGAGGCCAGAATAATTAATGTGCATTGGGAAGGGCACGAATGTGGCGAGGATGGAAGGGAGCGACAAATTCTTTAAAACATTTTTTGAACCCGAGTAGAGTAAATCTTGTGAGTTGGAGGAGCTCGGGGTGGAATTGTAGATAACGAAATTTTTGGGTGCAAGATGTATACGACATAACACATGGAAATTTTTGGCTAAGTATGTAAAGGAACGACGGTCGTTCGGAGTACTGTAAATAGCGATTTAATGTGTGTTAATGCCAATTGTTTCATACCAGTGTGTTGATTTGTCACTACTAAAACCATAATTAATGTGCATTGGGAAGGGCATGGAGGTACTAGGGATGGAAGGAAATGATAGATGATTTGAAACTTTTGTGAACTCGGGCAGTAGAGTGAAGCTTATGACTTCGAGGATTTCACGGTGGAATTGTAGATCATAGAATTTTTGAGTGCAATATGTATATCATGGAACAAGTGACAACAGAGTTCGATAACGCCAACCCCGGAAACCATGGCCATAAAATTGGCTAAGTATGGAAAGGAACGACGGTCGGTCAGACTCGTGATGTGAGGATATAGATGGAGATGAAGATATGTCATTCTGTCAACCTGGGAACCCACTATCATAGAAATGCGACTAAGTATATAACCAGAAAGGGATAACAGAGGGGAACAAGAAAAGGGAAAAGGGGGTAAGTATCTCATAGAAAAAACATCTATTGTTCATTTATTAATGCCAATATTTTTTAACGCCTCGTGATTTCTGACTAGTAAAAGCATAAATTGCAGATCACGAAATTTTTTTCGGTGCAAGATATATATGATGGAATAGGGGGCATAAGTGTTTGATAGAACTAACCTGGGACCCGGTGGTAAGATAATTCACTAAGTATTGAAAGGAACCTTGTTTGGTGGGGCTCATGATGTGAAGATATAGATGAAGATGAGCATCTTCCAATCCACCAATCGAGGAAGCCGTCATCATAGAAACCCAACTAAGTATATAACCACAAAGCAATAATAGAGGGGAAGAAGACAAGGGAAAAAAGGGTAAGTATAGAGAATGGAAAACAATGGGAGAAACAATAATTTAGTCTTAGCTATGTAATATACTTGGGGGTTGACAAAGACAACTTCAAGTTTAAAGAGAATTTTTTTATATTTATTCCAATAGTATTCATATTAATATATCTTAATAGATTATTTGTGGTCAAAATGTAAAGCATCTTCCAATTTGCAGGGTGTTTCTCGGTTCACAAATTTCGTTCAAACCCATAATATATATATATATATATATATATATATATATATATATATATATATATATATATATATATATATATATATGACATAAAAATTTTTATATGCAATGATATTCTCAAATAGAAGAAGCTATAATATATGCACAACATTGAACAGGAACATGACACCAACACTTGAGTTGCCTTGTTGAAATAGAGTCATTAATTCATTCTATTTATGGGGCTTCAAAGAATGAAAGCACGATGGGTCAACCCATTTCTTTCTTAAGTATAGGGTTCACAAATTATTTTTCCATGTAAAATGTAAGGAGTGGATAGAGTAGCTTTTATTTAAATCGAAGTGTTGGGCAGGAGAAAAAAAAGCTTGTCATGCAAGTTTAACAACGGATCAAAGAGTGTCTTGAATTTTTGTAGAAAGATGTTGAATTCATCTATCAATAGTTGTACAGGAAAATGAGTCAATTTAAAAAAAAAATACAAAATAAAATAAAAAAATAATATTGGACATTGGAAAACACCATACAAAAATCTTAAATATTTTATATTCAGATAAACTGGGTTACAAAAATACAGTTGAGATTATTTCCCAAAACAGTTGTCTTGAAATAGTTCAACACAAATTCTCTGAAATTTAAATGTGTTTGCCATAATGACTATGATTGGGGCTCCCACGGACAAAAAAAACCAAGTATGTACAAGAATCAAGGTTGTAGACAACGTTTTATAGATTTTAACTTGATCATCAAATGCTTGCTTGGTTAAACACAACGATTTGAATATCAATTTTGGATATTGGACTTCATGGGTGATTCCATCTATATCTATGCCATCTTCTTGGATAGTGTGTATGTTCTAGATATGGCCCTCTTGCATTATCCTTTTATTCAACATCGCATACTTTGTTAGGTATTAATTTCCCTCTATCATCAAAAACTTGGGGTTTAAGGAGCCTTCCTTGCAATGTTCCTGGTCATACACATATAAGACAACTTAGAGATGCGATTAAGGCCCAATTCAAACACGAGGGAGTGGTTTTATGTGATGTCAGGTTTGGGGGAAATTTTTTTTGTTAGCCAACAGAAGTTGAGACAAAAAAATTCAAGTATTTTGTTACTGGTATTCTCTGTGTATTCGATTGTCTGTTTGGTTGAAAGGTCTGCCTGAAGATTTGTATGTTGAATTTCTTTGTTTTATTGCTGTAAATTGGAAGGGACGTTCAATTCACCTGCAAAATTCTCCTTTGTTGAAGTATATATCTTCTTCCACCAACACAGATCTAGCAAGTGTATCAAATGTTGCAGGCCACACCAGGATATATTTTTTGTCACAGGAGTGGAAGACATCGTGGTTCAAAAAATGGTCTGGAATATTCGAAAGTGGAACCAAATATTAATCCATGATCGAATACACTTAGAAGGAAATTATAAATTTGGATCTTCATGAAGGTGAGAAAATGCATGTGTGGTTGAATCAACATCCTAAAATTAAAAAACCTTTTATCTCAAAGTTGTAATAGACTTGACAGACATACAACTTCTATCTCAAAGTTTGTTGAGTGACCTCTGGATGTAGTAACATAATTGACATACAATCAACTTTTGATTAGTACTGGTACTAATTTCAAGTGTAACAAGTCATGACCCCAGGCTCTAGGTAGCTTCAGCTTCATGTATCCACACTGGCGGTGACTCCAAGCTCCAGATAGATTCAACTTCAGACATTCACACTGGCAGTGGCAATGGGAACAATGCCATTGAGTGTAGAGTGGTAATGCGGTGAAAAACCAGTCATGTCATTGTCAAAGCACTTATACTACAAGATTGTCAGACCTGCAAAGAGCATCAACTTTAGTGTTGGTTTCAGTCCAGAAATATTTGGAGGTTGGGTGTTCTATGCGATGATGAAATCGACATGAGCGACATGTTAGACATCTATTATCTGACATTGTAGTGTTAATGTGATCTCCATAGTAGATGACGGTTCGATTGCATTGACACAAGAAATATTAATTATGTAATTAATTAACATCCTTGAAGGACGTGAATCCCAAACAATGCATGAAACTTTTTAAACAATCACGTGTTAAACAAATACATTGTTGTATATTTTAAAAAATAAGAAATTGTATTTTCTATGTCTAACATTAGGTTGCACACATAAACCTTTTTAAGTTAAGATAAATTAATATATAGTCAACTTAGATCCCCGAAAGCGATCAAATTCCCTAAAGCTAGTTTATTTCCATCATGTTGGTTGGGATAGAAGGATACACCACCATGACAAAGAAAGAAGGTAGCAATCAAAGCACATGTGCAAATGCAAGATGGTGATGGAAGCACTCTATGACTAGGAAGATGCTCTATTCTTATAGATTTGTGATCCTAATGAACAACTCCAGAGGTGCTTGCGGTGAGGCCATGGCAATTTATTTGAACCAGACAAGTCAATACTTTAAGCACTGAGAAAAATCCATTTTTTTTTTCAAATATTGGATCTACTGTAACAAAATAAATGTATTCTCCTTATTAAAAGCACAAGAAACAACATCAAGATTGATATTCGGTGGAAACAACTCTGCAATATCCACCACATTAAGGTCTCCTCTAAATAATGAAACAAAATGATTACATGAAGGTGGTAGTAAAAGGCGATCTTCAGAAACCAAAGCATTACCTGAATATGTCAAAATTCTTGCAGAAGGGGGTAGTATAAATTAATCTTCAGAAAGTGTTGCAAAGTCCATAGTCCATAATTTCTTCCCATCAAATTTTCCCAGCTACATGTTGATGCAGGCATAAAAATTTTTTGAGAGCCTCATTCCCTGGTTGTATACCCACCTTCAACTACTAGGAAAATATTATTACAAAGAGTGGTAAGCTCTTCGACCTAGATGAAATCATATGAATAGGAATAGTGAAAAAAATGTGCAGTACCGATAGAAAGTTGATTGTATGTGGAGTCTGTTACTACATCCAAAGGTCGGTAAACAAACTTTGACAAAGAAGATAATTTTCTATCAAGTCTGTTACCACACCCATAAGTCGTTCAAATTTTTTTGAAATAGAAACTTCTTTAATTTTAGGATGTTGATTCAAACACCCATATAGTTTCTCACATTCGTGAGGATCCAAATTTATAATTTCCTTCTAAGTATATTCGTGCATCGAGTAATATTTTTAATCATTTATGAATATTCCAGACCATTTTGCAAGCCACAATATGTGCGACTCCTCTGACGGAAGATAAATTCTTGTGTGGTCTGTAGGATTTGATACACTTGCCAAATTTGTGTTGTTGGAAGAAGCTATATACTTCAACAATGGAGAATTTTGCAGATGACTTCAATTTCCCTTCCAATTTCCAGTAACAAAACAAATAATTTCAACATACAAATCTTCAGGCAGGCCTTTCAATCAACCAAATGATCGAATACAAGGAGAATACCAATCATAAGATACTTGAATTTTTTGTGTCTGAGTTTCTGTTGGCTAACATAATTTTTTTCGCTCAAATTTGATGCCACATAAAACCATTCCCTTGTCTTTCAATTGGGATTGAATGACATCTCTAATTTGTCTCACATGTGGATGACCAAGAAAATTACAACGAAAGAATCTTAAAGTCCATGTTTTTGATGATAAAGGGAAACGGGAATAAGTATTTAAAATGAATGTTGGAGGATGATAGTATAATATTCCGTAAATATTGGTTTAATGTGTTTTAATGGCAGATGTCCTCGATCTTTTCACCTATTAATGCCAATCTTTTCAAATATCTGTGGTGATTTGTCACTAATAACATATGAGTTAAAAATTGCATATGCAAACATATTCTCAAATATGACAACCTATAATATATGCACAATATTAAAGAGGGATATGACATCAAGACCTTTGTGGAAAACAATGGGGTAGCACAATATTGCACTTTTACTATGATGATGCCTTAAAAAAACTAAAATAACCAACAATTTTTTCCAATTCAAGATGGACACGAAGCAATCATCAGATCCCATAATATTCGCCCGCTAATTCACTTTAATGGGAGATGTCCTCGATCTTTCCACTTTTTAATGACAATATTTTCAAACCTGTCTGGTGAGTTGTCACTAGTAAAAACATAATTAATGTGCATTGGGAAGGGAGTAAGGTGGTGGGGATGGAGGGGAGCTAAAAATGATTTCAAACTTTTGTAAACTCGAGAGTCCATGAACCCACGAAACTTTCAAGACTAGACTAAGTATGGAAAGGTGGGTCGATCAGACAGAGTCATCGTAGGTAGATTTAGGCTTGCGAGTTACACATTGTAGGTAGAGTCAAGCTTGCAAATTTGAGGAATCCGGGGTCAAATTGTAGATCAATGAAGTTTTAGGTGTAATATGTATACCCAAAACACGGGGCACCAGAGTTCGATAACACCTATTCGCGAACCCACGGTCATAAAATTGGCTAAGTATTCAAGCAAGCGACGGTCGGTTGGATTCGTGATATGAACATATATATGGAGATGAGTATTTTTTAGTTCACCACCCCGTGAACCTGTGAGCATAGAAACACAAGTAAGTATAGAACCAGAAACGGATAATAGAGGGGAAGAAGAAAAGGGAAAAACGGGTAAGTATAGAAGAGGAAAAAGAAAGGGAGATAATAACTTTATCCCTCACACAACAACACTTAGTCTCATAACTATGAAGCCATATAAACACATTAACTATGGGAAAAACATTCTCAGCAATGAAATATAGTTGGAGCTTGACAAACTCTGGTTCAATTCCAAAGAGATGTTGTTTATATCTATTGCAACAATTTTTCATATTGTTTTATTTTAATACTATTTTTGGTGGCCGAACTGTAAAACAATGTTCCAATTTGTGTTTCTCAAGTGGAGATGTGTTTGTGAAGACACGTTTCCTTGGACCATAGTCCAGGGGCAAGGAAAGTGCAACGTCAACTGTTTGTTGAGAAGATATTTTTTGAAGATTAAGCAATGTATTTCCAAGTGCATGTATCATTTGCATAGTATCAATATGATTTCTTTCATGTTCTTTGCGTATTCTTCTGAATGCACTTTTCATATATTTGTCTACCCTTGCCATGCCACTATGGTTGCGACAAAGATGGGATATCTGGTGAAAAACGAGCTCAATAACAACACTAAGACAACATCACACTCTTGTTTCTCTGGTCGTAGTAGTCACATACAAATTTTTTATGCAAGAGGATTTTGGCTCAGGCATTCCTAGTATTGTGTTGGCTTTCGGAAGTCACTCCTGGATTGCTAGCAGGAGAAGAGCCCGAAGCCCATCAGATTTAATGTCACGGTTTGTTTTAAAGGTTGATCAAATGGTGGGAAACTCGGAACAACACAATCTCAACTCAGAAACCAGACCAGGCATGCATGAACGAATGAGGTCTTGTATAAACTTCAAACAGTGAGTCGTAGTAAAAGGGTGAGTAGGTAGAAGACTTATGCA
>JZKD02S1604766.1:96501-124346 GCA_000966675.3 Picea glauca | reverse complement strand
TATATATATATATATATATATATATATATAATAGTGTGAAATGAATTCAATGATTATTTATGTAAAACCAATATCTCCATAATTTTTTTATTTTGTTTTGTCAATATATCCTAAATTTTCATTATTTGATTAAAAATAATTTTGTAAACGATGACAAATGGAAGATGAGATGTATGAAGGAGCTTTTGAATACAACAAAATTAAAGCATAACTGGATTTTTTTTCTAATCTAATCATTATTAATAAATTTATACTAATAAATTTATAAAGCAAAATTTATGAAAATTATTGCCAAAACTTATTCATACAGAGTAAAAAATCAAGGCTTACTTATATGAAATCAATTCACTGTTTCTCTAAGATAACAATATTTTTAAGAGAAAAATTTTATGTTAAGTATATTATTTGCAAATGAATGATTTCTATTAGTTATTTGCAATAAGTAAAAATATTGAAGATGAGTTTTGAATTGTTTCTATTAAAAATGGTCCATAAAAAATGACAACAAAAATATTATATCTTGTCTTATAAATCATGATACTAAAAATTATAAAAATAAAGGAATTATAATAACTGTAAAAATCTATAATATAATGTATTATGGATTCATTTTAACTTTATTTATCTTAAATACAAAGATAATTATTTTTTTATTTTTTTTTATCAATTTTTATGTACAAAGTTAAGATGGATCTATGCTGATATAGAATCTTTTCCAAATTTAACTATTTTTTTTTCTATTTTATTTCATTATATATTCTTATATTATTTAAAAATAGAGACATTAAAAACTTGGTATTTTTTACATATGCTTGTATCTATATGGAGAGTGGCCTTAATGACAGTTTATTGATCTCATTCTCCATATAGATACGCTGACTCCTAAGGGTATGACTTTTCGAACAACATTTTGATTTTGTCACTTATCATCACATACCTAGGAGTTCTAATTATGTATCTGATGCATATGCTAATTTTGTTTTATATTTGCATTTGTCAGATAACTAAAGTAAATAAAACATTCTCATCAATGTACACATTGTAACATAAGTTAGTCCGAAGAACCATGATTTTATATATATATGAAAAATATGATGTTTATAGTACTAAATTGGGGCTAACACCCTCAATATACATATACATCCGATCATACAATAATCAAGACATCTATGCATGTGGTGCTAGATGAGTGTCATGATAGAAAACTATGGAATTTTCGAGATGCCAAAAGAGTCACACCCAAGCATGGGGACCACCTACCACCTACTGCTGCATAGCCTCCGATAGATCCTCTGTCTAAACCATCAGAATCCTTTGTGTCAAACGAGACAGGTTGCCCTACACATTTTGAAGGACTCTCTTTGCATCCTCTCCCACTGCCTCATCTCCTTGGTGCCTCTTACGATGTCGTGGAAGTTCGTCTGATTGTCGTGGACCTATGTCTGCGTCACATACATGTATAATTAGTACTTAACATCATCCAAAAATATTTTGGTTTTCCTATACAAAAATACAAAAAAATGAAATATTTAAAAAAAACTTTGACATACCAATGTCTCTGTAGGCAGTCCTTGGTGGTAATGGCATGTCAATATCTCCTCTGAAATCGATCCCTGTGTAAGGATAGTCATCCATAGATATGACCTGCTGTCTCCACCAGAAAAAGAAGTCATCTTTGTAGGGTATTGGCACCCTACCTCTCCCCTGCCACCTCATCACCTTGGTCCATCGTGCCATGGGTGGATCACGAAGTCAACGCAAAATAATCTAGACTCTACGTCCCAAGCTTGGAACCCGTTCGAAGAAAAAGATACACAAGATATAAGTGAACTTGAAGTTACTTTTACTACCCTATTTGCATTTTGTCAATTGGCTCTTCATGTTAGCCAGCAGTGAGGTGCACTAGTCGTACACCATGGGTTTAAAGAACTCTACTGAGTAGAACATCAGTGGCTTCAATTCCTAGTGTAAAGAGGTTGATTCTATGATCCATGTCAAAACGAGGAAAACAATCTTGAGGCTAAGACTTGTTATCTCTCTAATGGGGAGTTGGATCCCGACCTTATCGGTCCCTACAATGCAATGAGAATCTGTGTATTCCTTTATTTTCATACCGCGCCTATCTCCCTAGGATTTGTAGGATGACCACCTCACCCCGATGCGACAACCCTGTTAAGAAATAAATGTCCTCGACTTCAATCCTTAATGGTTTTCCATGAAGGTTGAATCTCTCACTATCTGGATCCCAGTAATCCATGAACAACTGTAGTAATCTCACTTGGGCTCTCATACCCTTGAGAGCCCAAAAATTATATAGCCTACATCTTTTCAAGGCCATTTGGGCCCCTGGATTTCTCTCCATTGCAACATCCACCTCTTCATGTTCTCTCTTTATTTCTCCACTCTAGCACCATCGTGTAAGATACAAACCCATTTTTGAGTTACAAGCCACTAAATTTTTTTGTTTACGGACATATATGCGGGTTGTAGTGTTCAAATTTTCATATAGGGATAAGTATACATTGGTTGTATTTTAAACAACCACATATAAGCATGCGTATACCCGAACAGATGAATTGTATCTCGTGTACACCTAAAGTTTTAATTTTCACCCTAAATAACTTAAAAATTGGAACCTAATTACAAAATATAATCCACTGAAAATAAAGAGGAGGGGAAGATGAGTTACCTAGTCCAGACGGTTGTCGATTCCGTCACTCCAAGCTCATGCAATCACCAGTTGAAGTTCGGAGGTAATTTGGTCCAAAATCCACTATTTGGGTAAAAAATACAAATGGTATAGTAAATTTGGTTTGTTTTACTATTTATATTAAAGTTTTACCCACTTTGCATAGTCTCAAACAATATTTTGTCCTAACGGACTAATACGACGATGGATTGAGTTGGTTTTTGTAGTTTTATCTAGGGATTCTTGTGGTTTTCAATGCCATGTTGCCCATTCATAACTTTGGACAAGTATTTTAATTACCCAACATATAGGATAGGTATCCATTAAATCATGCACATTTTCACTGTCCTATGACTGTCACTCATATGCCTTAGGTACGAACGCATTTTATAGCAACAAAAAACCTTCTATCTGTATCTAGAAGTGTCTTTATTGAATGGTAGAGACTTACCAAACATGGGTACCCTAGTTAGATCCTGTTCTTCGTTCGGTGCCCATGCAGATATTATTTCCATAGGACCAAGAGTCCCTTATAGATAACACATGACTTTATATTGAACCTCATTTCTTACTCATAAACATGTTGACCTATACCTAGATGACTTCCAAGTGAGTTTGATTTAAGCTCCTTTCCAACTTGTTTTCAAAAAGTGAAAAGATTACCCAGTGAACTTGTCTCTTTCACACTCGTAAATTGGATTTGAAAGGATGTCTATTTGGTGCAATTGTATCACCTTTTAAAACCAAGTAGACTAAGATTATGAAAAAGGATATTTTTGGCGTTAAGTTGAAATTTCATCTCATGCCCTTGCTTGTAGTATTGGGCCTATTTCCATTTCTCTCTTTTGTGTTATAATCCATTTACCTAAACAATTTGCATCCTCAACCAAGCATATCCTTGTTTTTTTCCTTTGCATCTTGACACCCTATACCCAGAAGGAAACATTCCCTTGAGTGTCCATCTCCCACATGCACCTCCTTTCATTGAGTATAGGTATGTTCCACTATTGGAACTAGTTTTTCTTACTTGCGACACTCATTTCCTCCTTTGTATCATATCAATTATTTTAATATGTGCTATAGCGGGAAAACCCCCCTATGGACTACACTAGGGTTCAATATGTAGGTAGATCTAACCATCTAAAAGTCTCCTACTCTTTAGACTACCCCAAATATACCCCATGTACATACAAGAAATACAAAGTAAAAGGATCCAATAACTCTACCTTAAACTCCATGTCTGATGTCGATCCTTTCGCATTCGATTTCTCCTCTACTACAAGTCTCCTCCCAAGGCCAACATGCATTCAAAAAAAGACAAACAATAAACTATGAATATGCATCTCATATATGAATTAATGGGTTATATGTTAGTATAAAACATAAATCAGACAAAAAGATTGAACACATCATATTTCAGGACAGAAAAAGTATTCCTTTTATTGATATCACAAAGTTTACGTACAATGAGATCGGTGACTACTCTTAGAACCTAGTTCGGGCTCCTCTTCACCAATCTCCAGTTGCGCTTCCATGTATCTTTCTCCTCTCACACTTCTTCTAAGGAAATGGCATAGGATAATGATTGAGGAAAAAGGGAAAGGATGGGAATTCTGATGAAAAACTCACAAGGTAGCTACAATTATATGGGGCAAGGAGGGGATGTGAAACAGGTAGATTTTCACTGTTCTTATGCCTATGTTTGGAATGAGACCCCAAAACCTCCTTTTATATGACAAAAGGATGGCTATTTGGTTGGGTGATGGGCTATAGGTGGTAGGACAATTGGAAAACTACCCAATAGCTCGTAATCTCAACGAATTCCTTGCAACTTTTGTGGGTATACGCGGGTTGTAATGGTGCAACTAGCGTACGTATGTGAGATTTAGTGGTGTAGAAAGAATTTGTACACTGGTATTATTGGTACAGGGCACGTACATCTTAAAAAATATGGTTTTTAAAAAGAGTTGCTCAGTGATGGCTTAGAAAAAATAGCAAGTAAGATGACCTGATGCCAGGTATGCATGTGTGGTACAATTTAGGGTTATAACAGATGCCCCCTAATGTGTGAGTTCAGAAGAGAATCTGATGGCTGAAATACATTAAAAATATTCACCAATGTATGAAGCGAGTGAGCCTAGGACCAGAGTTCGGGAGGTGTCATTTGCAAAATAACAATTGTCTCACTAAGGCGGGCATACCCATGCTCGGGATGAAATAAATCATGGTTGCCAATCAAATATATTGTAGATCCATGTCAAATAACTATATAAATTATAGACATGAGAAATAAACAATGAATCTACATCTCAAAATCAAAGATATACATGTATAGTATCCATCTTCAAGAATCCAATGACGCCTGATGGCTGGAGATGAGGCTTTCAGAGCTCTAACAACAACTTCAAGATCTTCAAAACTCGGGTAGTATTGTAATTTGAGTGTATGAATTCACTACCCAGAGGTCTTTGACGACTTGTCAGGGAACAAACAAGAGGATATCAGTGACCAGGTAGAGAACTTCAGTGATTTCGAACAAGGACTCGATTGGACTTTAGGGATGGTCGGGCATGAGGGAAAAAGACAAACTGCAGAAGGGTCGAATCAGGCTAAGTAAAAACTTCCCTTGTACAAGAGCACAAATGATTATCAGACTCGGGAAGCAAGACATTGACATAAGTTCACGATGCAGCAGATAATGCAAACTCTCCATGTGTTTGGAAGGATAACCAAATGGAGGAGGACATAGCTCTATGTAGCGAGAACAACTTCCTAAGGTCATATTAAATCCCAATGTTTGACGAAAAATGAAAGGATGTGCTTTGTCCAAGGGTGACTCATTATTCTTCCATAAAAATAAAATACTTTTCCATCCTCTTTTTGGGGTATATTTGATTTTTTTTTTTGTCTTTTTCAATATTTTGAAGAGCTTGAAAAGGAATAAAAGAATCCTACATGATAAAGGATGAATGAGGGTTGCAAAGCATACTAGTTCCATGCGCAAGGAACAAACTAATGTTCATAGAAAGGAGACATGTTTAGGAAAATGACACTCAGGGAAGATTCCTCCATGGGTCAAGGTGTCAGGTCGCAGAGGCAATAGTGCTACAAGGATTGCGTATAAGGCATGCTTCAAAGGTTGAGTTCAGAGAAACATGGAGTAGGCATTAGGCCAAAGACACAGAGATGCAACTATGATTAGCAATACACGATAAAACCCCCTTCAATGTATTTTTCATGAGCCTAGAGAAGGTAAGCTCGATGGTTTTTTCATGTTTAGAGAGTCTGGAAAAATGTAAAAGAAGACTCCATCGGGGTACCTTTTTCGAAGGTAGTCTAGTCGACTTGAAAAAGGGATAAACTAGCACAGAAAAGACATATATTCAAAACCATTTTAACGAGTGTGACACAAACAATATCACTCAACAATCTTTTCAATTTTAAGGAGTCTGAAAAGAGCTTAGCTATGGACTCACAACTTTTTTCTATATTTAGTCTCCTTAGCCCGAAAAAGTATAAAATCTACTTAGGAGAAATTTCTCAGTGAGATGAATCTCTCGAGGTGTACCTTTTTCCTCCCTAATCTATAGGCCGAAAAAAGGGGTAAACTCATGCCATTAAATGTTTTTCTGAACCAATTAACGAGTTTGAAAGAACAAGGTCACTCGACGATCTTTTCAATTTTAAGGAGTCTGAAAAGATCTTAACTATGGAGTTTGTAGGGGACGTTCTTCTAGACCATTTTAACGAGTGTGAATAAAATAGGTCACTAGACAATCTTTTCAATTTTAGGGAGTCTGAAAAGAGATTAACTATGGACTCCATGGGGGTTTCTTTTTCGTAAATTTAGTCCCTCACGCCCGAAAAAGGGTTAAACTTATACCCGAGAATACTCTTCTAGCGAACCGAAGTTCCTAGAGTATACCTTTGTTCATACAATTGACCGTCTAGACCAAAAAAGGGGTAAACTACCATCGGACAGATGTGCCTTCTAATTTTAATTTGGCGAGCGTGAAGGACAACAAGACCGCTCGACAAACTTTTCATGTTTGGAGTGTTTGAAAAGGGCTTAAAAGAAAACCCATTTTCTGGGATTCTTGAGGGTGAGGCCAAAAGTGATTAAGATTAGACATATGAGGCTCAAAATCGTAATAATGATAGGACTAACAAGGACTTTTGAGCCTAAAGTCATTAACGATGGCATGGATGCCAAAAATACAACCAGGATCTACCTAGGGCATCCATGTAAAGGTAGGATATACCACTAAATTAGGACACTTCTAAAGAAGAAATGATAGTTCTGTGTTGCAATCCAGTGGGATCGATCCTATGGAAAAGTGGAAAACACAACGAGATGCACAAAGTGGAGGTGGAAATCTAACTTAAATGCAAAAAGTTGGAAAAAACAAATTTTACCAAAGGACCTCCAAAAGTGACCCATCTCTCAAAAAGTTTTCCAAACCAAAATTAAAGTGTATGTAACAACCAATGAGAAACTCAAGAACCATACTAAACGATTTTCAAACTAGAAAAAACAACAACAAGGTTCAAAAAGTGGCAAAAGAAAGTCTATAAATAGAAACTTACAACTCATTTTCACCAATGCAAATTGAGAATTAACCAAAAATCCAAAAACACTCCTTTTCTAAAAGAGTTGATTCCGAGAGATTCGGGGGATGAAACGAAATTCTACTCAGACCAAGTAAGTACAAATCCACCCTTCTTGCATTTCAACACTTTATTTTTTCATTTATTTTAGTTTTTTTGGGGGGGCACACTCCTAAAAAGGGGTGGCCTTATATGTACACAGGTTTTCCAAGTACAACCCGTGGGAAGAAAACAATTTTCCCATGTGCATACACGACTGTGTCCAAGACGACCCGTGTACACCCTCGAAAATATATAAAAATTTAAAAATACAAGAGTTAACTCCACTTTGAACTTGTCTTGTAACAAGATGTATGTCTAGTGAAGAGAGAGGGAGCATGAAGACATTGATTTTTTGGTCAAAGAAGACCCTCCTACTTTCACCGCATTAAAACAATGCGGGTTGTGGAAATTCTTCCAGTGTCCACTCATGAGGGCACAACCCAGGTTGCTAAATGCCTTGGTGGATTACTGGAAACCTGACACTAAGGCATTTATGTTTCAGGGGCAGTCGTTGACTCCAATGATTGAAGGCATCTATTTTCTGAATGGCCTCTCGAGGAGAGGGGAACCAGTCAACCTTCATGATTTTCCCTTGGACCTCACAACAATGCTGAGTTGATCGGGCTACACTGCGAGGCTAGTACAAATAAAGTGGGTTCTCATGTTTCGATCCACAAGATTACCAACCTATCAATGAAAGTGATAGTTTTACTTATTGGGTGGATCAATGGATTTGTGGCCTTACATCAGGCCTCTCGAGTGCACATGCATTGTGCAGTACAATCCTTAAATGCACAAGTGTTTGATTGGATTACAACCATGCTAGAGTGCATGAAGAGACAACTCACAGAGTGTCGTGGGAGAGGAAACAAAATCTTTTGGTTTGGCACTGTTTTATGCTCTTTTTTATTTGAGAGGGTACCTAGTCTCAGTTTACGAGAGATAGTATGGGGGCACGTGGCCTCCTTCCCAGCAATGTGCAGGTGGGTGGCTTTGTTTCCGCGACAGGGGGGAGGGAGGATCATTGAGGCCTTCGACAGTATTTTCTTTGATTGGTGGTCTAGGAATATTTTGACTATAGAGGACTACCCCTATGCCAGGATCAACTTCTCCAGGGACCCTGACATGCCCGTACCTACTGGAGTAGAGTGAGGAGAGATAGGTACATTTTTTTTTAAGTTTTTTAATTTTATTTTCCTTTTATATATATCATTTTTATTTGTACTAGAGTATCTAAAAACTATGTATTTGTTATGTACAGATGTGGGACCAGTGCGTCCAACAGATTTTGCGAGGAGCAGGAGACATCCTTGACCAAAGGAAGCACCAACAATGACCATCAAACCAGAAAAAGAAGCAGCAGGGGGACCTCCAGCCGAAGAGGCTAAGAGAGTGTTGATATGGGTGGAGCAGAACCTCACCACACTCAGTCGTACAGTGCCCATGGTCTATGTAGCCTCATGTAGTTGGGGTGCCACAGACCTGGGTCTAGCTTTTTCAGTGTTTGGAAAATTTCATCGTTCACTATGGTAGGGCCAATAGGTCCCGTTCTTAGATTAGGATGGACTACTTACGTGATGAGGGAACTCTTTTGTATATTTTTGAGGGCATAAACCCCGTGATGTATACCAAACATATTACTTTTTGAGGCGGTTTCACCCACCTATGTACTCTGAGACTTTTGATATATATATATATATATATATATACATCTTTTATGTCTTATGGATCACATTTTTACAATGTATGTACATGTGTATGTGTGTGCAATATGCCAATATAATACTTGATTAGCTAGAGTATCTGTCATTTGATTCAGTCTCCTAGGAACATGGATATATGTAATATAATCAAAACAACATTCTAAGAGATGTACCCTAAGGAACCATTGGTGTAGAGTAGGATCATAAACACAGTAAATTCCATTTAATTGGGGCACAACCAGTTGTGCATCTAAGTAGACCCGGAGGTGAGAGATATCATGCGACAAAGCGTCATGAAGAAACTCTATTACTGCGTTGTACTTGGCGACATTGTTTGTGGTGTCACCTAAACAGATACCTCTAGAATATAGCAATTGGCCTTGAGGTGTGAAGATCACCCAAGCTGCGGAAGCAAGCCTCCTAGTGTGTCAGCTAGCACCATCCGCGAACCCAACGAACACCTCTAATTCAATTGACATCTGCCATGGTGAAAAGGTTGACATCAATAATGACACGTCCGTAGAACAAAAAGATAAACAAATTGTATAAAAAATATACATATGTACAAGAAGTCACCCAAGACAACCCACCTATGAGTAACACTTCTTGAGGTACAACCCATTTCTAGGCTCCGCCAAAGAATTACCCTCAAAGTCAACCAAACGATAAACACCCTTTTTTAATACCTCCTTCACAATGAAATGTCTGAATCACATGGGTTTGAACTTGCCTTCCACAAGGGGATCCTTATCTTTGTCATAGAACATGACAATGTCTCCTTCAGAGAAAATCCAAGGACGAACGGACCGATCATACTGACACTTGACTCTTTGCTTGTGGGCCTCGTTAGCCAAGGATTCATCATGTCGTTGCTCATTGAGCTGCTCGAGATATAATAAGCGTTCCTCAAGTGGTGAAGTGTCTGGCAATAAATGTACTTCCAAATTTAGAGATGGCATCTGGCACTCTATAGGCAAGACTGCTTCCAGCCTGTAAACAATATGAAAAGGTGAGAAACTGGTGGAAGTCTTTAAAGACGTTCGGTAGGCCCAAAATGTCGATTACAAGATCAAATTCCAATCTGACTTGGCCGAATTGATCATTCACTATAGAATGGTATTAAGAGACTTATTCACATCTTCCACTTGACCATTCGCTTGTGGGTAGTAGTGTGATTAATTTTCTTGCCTCAACCCAAGCTTTGACATTAACTCAAACATCATTTTGTTTTGAAAGTGATTGCCATGGTCAGTGAAAATATCTTTTGGGATGCCTAACCTTGCTATTAAAGATTGAATAGAAAGAGATTTGTTGTCTCTCCATCATTATTGAATGTTGGAATAGCGTTGAACCACTTTGTGAAGTAGTATACTGTTACAATGATATAACGATGCCCCCTGGATGAAGGGGAGTGGCATGTATTATAATCAATCCCGCACTTGGTGAAGGGGTTGACAATAATGATGGGAAACATGGGAGTGGGGTGTGACCTCATCTTCCGAGAGAAGATCTGACACAGGTGGCACTTCTTGACCAATTCAATGCAATATTTGATCAACATTGGCCAAAAATAACCTGCTCGTAGAATATTTTGGGTTGTTGCCAACCCAGACAAATGAACACCACATGTTCCAGTGTGGAAGTCATTAAGAACAAGTTTCTCTTATTCATGAGTGAGACACCGGTGAAGGATACAATCTACACCTCAACGATACAAAGTGTCCTCGAGTATGAGATAGTTTTTTTCCTCATGGCTTATACGTTGATGCTCATTAGGAGAAGAAGAGGTGGGTCACTTCAAAGTCTAGATATAGACTAGTATATCTCCATACCAGGGGTCCGAATATGAAATCAGAAAGAGATCTCCTTTAATCGGTGATTCTTTAGGTGTAGCATCACTTGACTCGACCAAAAGTTCCGAGATAAGTTCCACAAAGACCAACAACTTTTTGGATTTTGTGAAAACAAAATCCAAGTCAAATTCTCAGAGGATAATGATCTATATACTAATATTTATGTTGATGATGCGTCATGTCAACATGTATTGAAACATATTCACAATGGCAATGACGATGGTCTTACGAAGAAGAATATAATGACAGAAATGTTGAACAACATGCACTGCTACCAATGCTAGCTTCTCAACATTGGACTATTTGAGTTCTGATCCATCCAGGCCTCGACTCAGGTAATAAATCACATGATCTTCAAGCAGATCATCCTCTTGAACCAAGACCATACCGATGGTCGACTATGCAATGGCCAAGTATAATAATAAATATTTATTATAATTGGGAGGTCGGAGCAGAGGGACAGACATGAGGGCACGCTTCAATGCTTCGAAAGAGCACTGAGTGGCTTCATCCCAATGGAATGGGGTGGGGAAATTATCCTTGGAACGGGCCTTATTCAAATCATGGAATTCCATACATACACAAATCGTTCCCTGCTTTTTGTTGACCAGAACGGGATTTGACACCCATTGATTCAACTGAACGGGGTAGATGAAACCAACTTTGAGCAGTTTCTCTACTTCAACCTTAATAGTTGTTGATTTTCGAGGATTGACAGGACAAAGATTTTGTTGAACTGACTTGGCATCAGGATAGGTCGTGATCTCATGTTCGATGATTCTTGGATCAATGCTTGACATTTCCTCGTAAGACCAGGCAATAATGTCACATAATTCTTTAAATAACTCTATGTAGATTCAAATCTCCTTGGGGGAGTAGTCTATTTTGATGAAGACATTCTCCACAACACCAAGAGTTCTGGAGATGTCAATAGGTATCATTTCAATGATGGTTTCCATATTACCCTTGGCATAAACTACATGTGTAGCCAGAGGATTAATAGGACACGACCTATCTCCATTCATAGTCAACACGAATTCTCCTGCCTCTATTTATGTTAACTCTGGGAGGAAGTAAGATCTATGATGGAGATCATCCTAGGGTCTGTCTGGCCCAGTCAATGCCTCTAAAATTTCCTCGTTAGAGGGAAAGACCAAGTCTAAAGAATCGGTAGTGGCAAGGGAATATTGAGCCCAAATAAGCTCAAGAACTGGATGTAACTCTGGTGCGGGAGTCAGATTGGGGTCAATCGAAGCTTGTTGGATAATAGAGTACACAACTTCTGCTGTGGACAAGGGCATGGACATCATAGGATGCCATTTCCCTTCCATCAAATCCAATGGGGAAGGAAGAATCCATGGATCAGTAAAGTAATTCATACAGAATGATGACACTTGAAAAATATCATCCCTAGACTGGTCGAGGACAATCGATATCATCTTGACATCAACAGAAGGAGGCGGGTAATCGAATGTACCCATAAAAAATGGGCACAAACCAACCCCTACATTGACAATGTTGGGCTGTGAGTTATCAATCATCGAGACCATGGATTCCCTTGATGAAGGGTCAGGCCTGGAGAAGGAAAATTGATCAATGGTCATGATTCAATGCTCGTGTGGAAACAAAAAGACCCAAAAAACTGTGGCAACCACTACATGCATGGAATATGTCCAACTCCTTCCTAAAAATAGGTTGTAGTTGAGAGACGCATCGACCACTTCAACTTCGACGCACATGGTATTCCCTCCCAACTATACGGGGAAAGAAGGGATGATTCCATGTGGTCTGAAAGAACGATCGTCGAAAGTAGTAAGGAGAGTAGGAGATGGAGACAAAACGGGTTGTCCAATGGCCTTCCAACATGCCAACAACATCATGCATGTCGAGGCACCATAATCAACCACCATGTGGAAAATGTTTCTAGTAAAATATTTATTAGGGTGAGCCACTACTATCTGAAATGAAACGTGGTATGGGAGACGAGGCTTCAAGTTGGTCGTATCAAGCATGATCATTCCTGGATTACAAGTCTCAGGAGATCTTAAGGAAGCTAGTAGATCCTTTCTCTACGAAGGTAGGCTCTGGAGGACCTCCAAAGAAGACATAGCGCAAGGGGTTTGTGACAAATCCTCCACCATAGAGTAATTTTGTGCTTCCCTCACATTTGGATTGTGTGAAGATTTCTTGAACACCCCTTTATGGATGCATTTCATTGTTTTTCCCATCGTCTTCTCGATATGGAGAGGAACATATGGGTTTTTGGATTCTTTACCCTTTTCAACAGTGTTTGGCATTTTGTAATCGTGTTCCCTAGTCGCTATGTAGGCATCACCTTTTAACATATAAAAATTCAAGGTTGAGGGATTACTAGACAACGAAGGGGTTCCCTGACTACCCCCATCCATGCTCGAAGAGGCTTGAGTTAAATTTTTCCCATGAGGAAATGGGTTTGTTAACACAACAATTTGTTGTTGCGCTAATAACTTTTGGGCCTCCACAAGCTAAGGTAACAGGTGAGTCAGGTGGTCTTCCATGCAAAGGTTACATGGATGCTTTGAATTTATTTTCTCTGTGTTTCCCCCACCAACATGATTGGTGGGTTTCTTATCCCCCTTACCCTTATTTCGTTGTTTCTTCTTTGCGTTAGGTTGCTAGTTGGCCTTTGGGTTCATCGACTGCACACTGTGTACATCCAACGTTTGAGTAGGGGGAGAAGCCAAACTAGAGGTTTATCTGGCCAATGTTTGCTGTATCGACAATTGTTGCAATTGATTTGATAGCTGATCAGTGGGTTTCGCTTGTGCTGAACCAAATATGCCATCGGGATGTGGTCCAGACTTGTGTATGGTCTTCTCAAGGATAGACCGTGGCACATATGGAAAAACCTCGTAAAGTAAACCAGACTGAGAGTATACAATTTCAATATGTTGACCTCTCATTATCACCTCTTCCTCGGAAAAAGACCCTCGATGTTGCAACATCCTTGGATAATTGGGGTAAAGACTTAAGGAACCACTCTAGCAGGAATGCTGGTGGAACTGGTACTTTTATCAAACTCTTCTGACACCACCACTCTCATATGTGATCTGAGATATGATCGTCCTTTTTATACTCAAAGTTGGCCAACAATTTTGTGCCAATGTCATATCTCACAGGTAGTTGGAAATGGTTGAGAAAAACCATCGCCAATTTTCTAAAGCAAGAGTATATTGAGTGGTCGAGCTCAATGTACCATTTCAAAACACTCCTAATAAGAGTGCATTGAAACATACACAACTAAACTGAGCCATGTCTCATAGAGTTCGACGAGCACCATAGGTGAAATGTGGTCAAATTATCTCTTGGATCTTCGTAAGGCTTACCTTCAAAATTTGGAATGTCCGAGTGAAACTTTGTCAGCGTGGGAGGCCAACGCGGATTGTGACAGATTGGGCCATTTAACGATCTTGACAAGTTTGGAAAATGAAAAGTCACTAGAAACGATAGTTTGGGCTATTGACTATGTACAGGAGGGAAGGAGCCTTGAATTTGGTTGGAACTAGGTTGGCAGAAAAAGTTAGGTTGCTGACCAGGGTTTTGGTAAAAACAATGGCCTTGGTCATCAATACGATATTTTTCTTTTTGATACGTCATCGATTGACTCCCGTAGTTGGACATTGAGGCTAGGAAGGGATTGCTCCCAAATTTTTGTTCCAAAGGTTCTGGAAAGGGTTGTCCCCTGCTGATCCGATGCGCATAGGTATTGAGCCTTGCCTGGGGTTCCATTGACCATCGAAGGGGTTTCCTTCGGTTAACATCCCTGATGAGGGAACTAATCCCTGCTACAGATTCCAGTGTCCTTGTGAGGAGGTGACTCCTATGTTTTCCCCTTATGTAGGAATAGTACCCTGCACAGGATTTTGTGATCCAAAACCAGAGTAGCCCCCAGTAAAGATGGTAGATGAAAAGAATGGGTTGTTTCCAAATGCATCAAACAAAGATAATGACATTGAACCCACTGGTGTGGTGTAGGAAAAAGTTTCTTGACTACCTACTATGAACAAGCTATAGTTCATGTTCCGCCAGATGGGATTTTGAGAAGCGTTGTCGAGTGAGGGGGACGAAGGAGGTATGCGACCTCTGCCATAAGGGAAAGCATTGTAAGGGGTTGAGGTTCCCCCCATGGACCCTTGCAAAGGAGCGTTTGATATCCCCACTCCTAGACCCATGTTCTATAGGGTGGAGTAGGTGAGGACCGAGTTCCTATCAAAGTCAGGCATCCCGTATGAAAAAAGAGGGCCTGCCGCACTCTGTGTGAACAGAGCAGTGATTTCCACCATAGATGGAATCAAATCACTGCCCGAGGTAGAGGCAGTCGAGACCATGGTGGTCTGGACTTGTGAAGGTGAGTTAGGAGGCATAACACCCTCAATAGTGGCAGTCGTAGAGGGAGTGTGAGGAATCCCTAATGAAGTAGCAACATTTTCTTCCACGGCTACTTGCAGGACTATCTAACGCTCATGATGCGTTACCCTTGGAGGGACAACTTGTACCACGATGGGCATCGAAAAGTCAGCGATCGAAGGGTTATATGGAATGAGAGATTTTGATTTAAGGTCATAAATAGTTGGTTCCTCTAGATATGAGTGTTCTCCTTTCAGATCTGGCTTGGGCATAGTTTCATGTAGCCCGATTGCCTCAAACGACCCTTGATGGTCAATCCTTCACCGTAACAGTGGTGGTGGTGGCTCCAAATTAACCGGATATAGGCCCAGAAGCCTTTGCAACTAGAAAGGCTCTTGATATTCCACTGCGTGATAAGATCAATGATACAATAAGTCTTTTTTCTAACGTTGAATACCAAGCACACACTAGAAAATTTCTTACGAGATAAAGCAAGCAAACCACTAACTACTTGGAAGAATAGTTACACCAGCCAACACTAGAGAAACTTATCAGTCCAAGTGCAACTCGAACATAGAAGCACCCTCTGGGCATACTCTGCAAAGCGTGGCTTGATGTCTGCCCTAGGTACCATGGTATACCCCCACAGTCACCTATGTAAGTCCCTAAAATAAAGGAAACTAGGTTTCCAACTCGTGAATAGTTATTTGGTAGGTACAATCAACAGTCAGGTGGACCACAATGAGCAGGGTATCGAGCCCGAAACCTATCGAGGCTATTGTAAGAAAGTGTTTCGGAAGACATCTGAGGACCTCAAATGGATTCAAGATGCATGAAGATCTGTGGCAAATGCGACCGATAGAATCCCAAGACAAGTCCTCTATATGCGTTCCCCACTACTCTTGGTTCGACTTTGGGGGGGTTATCTTCGCTAAATTTCCGCATGCGACCTTGTGTTTAGCCCCTGTGTTAGAGGGGGGTCCCGGATAACTTTCACATTTACTGGACATTTTACACTCCCTAGCACTAAATCCAATGTTTGTTTTTTAAGCCTTGAAGAGTTTCCTCTCCAACCTGAATCAAGACTCTAGCCTAGACTAGTTGATGGACCCTGCAAACATAAAGTCTAGTAAATTTTAATTCAGCGTTAATTTTAAGTGGCTTGTTTTAAGTCAAGGAAGTGGCAATGAAACTAGTGGTCTGTTTTGAGAGATGAAAGAGAAGAATAGTAAATGAAACTGAAAGCAAAATTACTTCTTTTTTACAAACAAAGATTTGCAATTTTAACTCTTTAACCAACTTTTCGTAACTACTTTTTCTAATATATTTTAAAGGAAAAACCCAAAACAAGGTTTTTCTCGAATACGAGCTACTTAATGTTCTAAGTATTCAGTAAATAACTTAAATAAAATAAATATTTCTCCTAACAAGAAAAATAATCAACCCAACTACTTAACCAAACAAAGAAATACAAATGTTTTCTATTTTTTTTGTTTATGATTCAAATAAGAAACTTGAAAATAAATTATTTTTCTTTTTCTTTAAAGCAAGCAAAAGGGGAAAAAGTGAATACAAGATGAGACCAAAAACTAAATTCTGGTCCACTACAGATCACAGGGAGTCACTCACGATACCAAATAGGTTGATTAGAGAAGACTCACAAACTTGTCTCAAACCCTTTCAAAGAAAACACAAGAAATATTTAAAAGACAAGGAAACTGATGTCCAACCCAGGTTAAAGATTGTAACAACAGAGACTAATACTAGATCAAGAAACCCCTTAGAAGTATGACTTCAATCAAGGAAGAGGTTGACTTCCCCTTCTTAAGGAAAAAGTTTCCTGACACAGGCACGCAATTGACACTTAAGCAACCTGCATATGTACGCGGGCTGTCTAAATGTAGGGAACGTATGTACACGTGCAGATCCACTACATGCCTCTTACACCTCTATAACTTCTCAAAAAAATAAAACTAACAGTTAGGATGACAAGGAAGGTAGTACTGGCATGGAAGACCAGAATCCCTTAAAGACTTAGCAACTTATAGAAAACTCAAAAAAGGTAATCAAACCAATTAAAACACCCATAAACCCCCCTAAAACCCTAGAGGTTTCCCCAATATAGTATCCATTTCTGCTATAGCGGGAAAACCCCCCTATGGACTACACTAGGGTTCAACATGTAGGAATATCTAACCGTCTAAAATTTTCCTACTCTTTAGACTACCCCGAATATACCCCACATATATACAAGAAATACAAAGTAAAATGATTCGGTAACTCTACCTTAAACTCTATGTCTGGTGTCGATCCTTTCGCGTTCAATTGCTCCTCTACTACAAGTCTCCTTCCAAGGCCGACATGTATTCATAAAAAGACAAACAATAAACTTTGAACATGCATCTCATATATGAATTAATGGGTTAGATATCAGTATAAAACATAAATCAAACATAAATATTGAGCACATCATATTTCGCGATAGAAAAAGTATTCCTTTTACTGATATCACAAAGTTTACTTACAATGAGATTGACGACTGCTCCTCAAACTTGGTATGGAATCCTCTTCATTGATCTTTAGTTGTGCTTCCACATATATTTCTCCTCTCACACTTCTTCTAAGGAAATGGCATAGGCTTATGATGGAGGAAAAAGGGTAAGAATGGGAATTCTGATGAAAAACTCACAAGGTAGTTGCAATTATATGGGGCAAGGAGGGGATGTGAAATGGGCAGAGTTTCATTGTTATTATGTTTATGTTTGGAATGATACCCCAAAACCTCCTTTTATATGACAAAAGGATGGTTATTTGGTTGGGTGACGGGATGTAGGCAGTGAGACAGTTGGAAAACTACCCAATAGCTCGTAATCTCAATGAATTCCTTGCAACTTTTTAATTTTTTCAACTTTTGTGGGTATACGCGAGCTGCAATGGTGCAACTAGCATATGTATGTGAGATGTAGTGGTGCAACAAGTGTGTGTACGTGGGTATTAGTGGTGCAGGGCACGTACATCTTCAATAATATCATTTTTAAGAAGAGCTTCTCAGTGATGGCTTGGAAAAAATAGCACGTAAGATCTCTTGATGACAGCTATACATGTATGGTGCAATTTAGGGTTATAACACTATGAAAAAAAAAACATGGGTGAGAAGGGAATATTATATTATATTCGAAGTAGTTGTGTCGCCTTTGAACAGAGCACGGAATTTTTGATTCCACTTGTCATCAAAATTTTGGGTTTACCATGACCTTACGAAGTTAAGCTTATTACATAGAGTTTACTTCCCCAACTGGTTATTCTTCCAGTCCCTTTGGAGAGTTTGATTGATGCCTCCTGCATCTCAAAGTTTCATCATTGAGTCTATGCTACCAAATTCTTCCATATGTCTCATGCTCTTATTCAAAAGATTTCTATCAACCTATGTCAGCCACTCCTCAGAAATCTTGATTTGAATGTCGAACATACCCTCAATGTGTCTCAGAATCAAATGAGGTTGTATTCCTATTGGGAATCCTAGTCCTACTTCTCTCATGGGTAGGTAACCTTGAACACAGTAGTCAACATTTCATCATTGGTCGTTGATTGGGTGGTTTCCCTTGTGTTCTACAACAAGACATCTATTCACACATTGGGATTCATGCAGTGTCTTGGATGCCATTATCCCTATTGGTGATTTCCTTGCCTTTGTAAATAGTTTTCCTCATTGGCTTCTATTCATAGGGTCATTTCTGTGTACCACTTGCACCTGGAACACATGAAAGACACACAGGTTCATTGGTTCGTAAACATGTTCTTCATCCAATTTCATCCAAATTATCAAGCTCTTTATTTATAACTCATGCTAAATGACGAGAGATTCCTTAATGATCTCTTTTCAGCAAGGCTCATTGCATCGAATTCATCTCATGTATTATGGAGACGAGACCTAGAGTCCTATGAGTACCTAGAGGCTTACAATCATTAGTGGCAAGTTCTCTCACCATTGACAGTTGGGAATACATCAATGGATTCTTCAAGTGTTTGACCTCAAAACCTCTATTCACACTTGTAAGAATGTACTTGGTTCCTTGATACCTACTTTCATTATCAGTAGGTTGTCTTGCATTTTTTAATGGTATACCTCAATGACCAATAATCAAATGAAGTCTCATTGCGTTCGACCTCAACTTCTTTATTCACACGATGTAGACTTCCACCTTTGGAGGATTGTGTAGAACACTTCAAGACATCAGTTTATAGTCACATATTTCCCTAGTTGTTTCTACCTTTCATTGTACCAGTTCCTATGTGACTTCAATGATCATGAGAGATCAAATTGTACTCCATTGTATACAGATATCTTCAAAGTGATTTTGAAACTAGTTTTACAGGGCCTTGTTTGTGACTATGATAGCCTTTGGCATGTAGCCACATTTATATTGCTCACTCATGGCCATGGACATCTATTTGGTATATTTTCACATGGATTTGCAGTGTAATTCAAATTGGTAGCCATGCATGCAAAGTCAATACATATTGTGATGAGAAACTAGTTCTTCCAGTTGGGACCCCATTACTCCACTTCTGGGTTTCATAATGTATTTCGTCCATTGCAGATACTCCTCTGGCCTCACACATTAGGGGGAATCTTCTATAGAAAGATTTTCCTCACCTTATGAAAACTTGCATAGAAGGCCTTTTCCATTTCCCTATGCAGACTTGAAGTACCTTTTTGCAAATCCCAGAGATAAAAAAATTATTTTTCCACATATATGTGCCCTACCTATAGTACAACATGCGTATACATAGGTTGCACCACTACAGCCCGCGCTCATCAGGATTTGTGCCCAAAATTAAAAAAATGGTGTCGGGTTTCCATGTCACGTCACAAGATCCATGATCCTTGACCTTCTACATACTGGAAACGTTCTGAATCGACCCTTCAGTTCCACTTGAAGGCTACAAATAGGCCAAATACGAGATATGGAAACATGGAGAAGAATTCAACTTTGAGAGCAAAGTTACTATGGAGAAATTATTCACTTCATATTGAGTCTACATCCCTTTGTCCTTTTAAGTCTGAACACATTATTCAACCCCCAATCTTTTCCCTACATGATTGAGAACCTCATTTTCTCTCTTATATGAGAATTCCTTTGGTGGAGGATTGAAGTGGTGGAGGCCCAGTTGGAAGGAACTTAGTTTCTCAGTTCTGAACAGTGTCGACACAGAAGTTTGTAGTTCATTCACTTCTGTTGATTACATTTTAATAGAAATACTATTTTCTTGTCCAATTAATATCTTGAGAATATTTGAATTGTTATTCCATGGGCGTATTTGTTATGAATGTTGTTGCATTATGTTATTGAATGTGATAACATTATATAATATCACCATATGCTTATGTTTCATGGTTGTTGAAGACTAGTTGCAGGTGTATTTCTTTGAGTTGAGTTCTCAACGGTGGACTTCATCGAACTTTTGGAAGAGGTAGGCCTTTTATGTTGTCTTGCTAGCATATTTTTTTATGTTGTTTGAGATTAGATTTGATTTGTGAATTCATTTTTCATTTGTTGTGGTTTACCCCTAGCCATAGAGATATTTTCCTTGTAAAATATAGAGAGAGGTAAATGTAGGAGAGAGGGGTAGATGTAGAAGAGATATAGGAGAGATAGTGGGAGGGGGCAAAGAGAAAGAGAGAGGGATGAGGGCGGGGGAGAGAGAGAGTGTGTGAGAGTGTGAGAGGGGGAGAGAGAAATAAAAAGAGAAGAGGTAGATACAAAGAGGGAGGAGGGGGGAGAGAGTAAGACAGAGAGGTGTTGATGAATACAACTATGTGAGACATTCTCTATCTTACAAACTTGTGATATGTTGATCATTGCAGCTATGCGAGTCTTTCTCTCATCTTACAAACCTAAGAGAAATCCCCTAAAAAGGGTATGTGGTTCCTACCTAAGACAGAGCTAGGAACATAGAGATGACCTCCTCCATTAAGAGAGTTGAGAATAACTCCAGATGATTATCCAATGGGAAAAGTGATCTATTGAGTTAGATGTTCCTATGGCTGAGCACAAGGTGAACATATGAAATCCTAAAGTGTTGGGTGCATCGCCATGTGAATATAAATGAAGATGATGTATTATCCTCTTATGAGCAGTAGAGTTGATGAGAAGACTCCAGATGATTATCTTGTGTGGGGTAGTGGGAAAGAAGATCTGTAGACTGGACGTGCATGTGGACGATCACAGGTGAATGTGTGAAGATCTGGTTCTTTTGTGTAATACAGTGAACCAGAGATATGACATCCCTATGGATGTACCCCTAATGGATGAGCACTAGTGGGTGTATCAAATCCTTTTCTATATATTGTTCAAGAGTCAGACCTGCCTATAACCCTAATTATTATGTAAAGGGTACAGGTCGGCCCCACCTTAATGTGATTAATAATAAATGTAAAAGATACTTAATATGGTTAATATTAATAATAATAATAATAATAATAATAATAATAATAATAATGTGAATTAGAGAGGTCGGCCCTGTTGTGCCAATAGACACTTTTGTTGACAAGTTTAGGTTAGTATAAGTAAAGGTAAATTCCCCATTGAGGAAATATATCTTTCATGTGTGTTTGGAAATTTCAGCAAGTACAACTTCTTGGGAAAAGTTCACACCTCTGTTGGGTGCTAGTATTCTAGGGTTTGAGCACCCTCTTGTGTGCTAGGTCTTTCTTGGTGGTGAAGGTCTTTCTCTTGAAGAATATAGCAAAGGATTTAGCTAGGTTTTCTTCCCTTGTTGAGAAGGGTTTCCCAGGATACTTAATGTGGTCTTGTGCATGGTGTTTCTTCTTTTGATCTTGGTTACTGCAACATTCTTGTTTATGGTTAAGACAAATGCAAATTGAAATGAACTACATGCTTAACCTAGCTTATTGAAAAATCAACAGGAGGAGGGATAGAGATAGAGTATGAGATGGAGGAGAGGGAGAAAGAGAGGGGGGGTAGAGAGAGGGATAATGAGACTAACAACGATGAGAGAGACAGAGGGTGGAAGAGAGAGAGAGAGAGGAGTATGTGGGATATAGAGAGGGAGTGGGTGTGAGAGTCTGAGGCATGTCAAGGTAAGGTCTAGCTCTAGGTATTTCCATGCATTGTGATGTCTAAGTCTTTCCATGTTTAGGTATTACCATGTATAGAAGTGTGAGGGAGAGAGAAGGAGACAGATAGGGGGGTAGAGAGGGAGAGTGAGAGGGAGATAGAGAGGTGGGGGGGTAGATGTAAGAGAGGGAGGAGAGAGACAGGGAAGGAAATTATTTATAAGAGCATGTGTGCATTCCTATAGCATGTGCATTCTCCAAGGAACACGTGTGTGCTTCTACAACATGTACACGCTCCTAGAGCGTCTGCTCGCTCTTGAGAATGTGCACGCATAATTTTGAATTCAAATTTTTGGGAGGGATTGACAAGGTGTATGCTGATTTGGTTGGCTCGGATTTAGGTTCAGGATGAAAAACCTAGTGGTTTAGTATGCAAATTGATAAAAGCCTCCATTTTTGTGATTACTCCTCTATATCTCTTTCTTTGAGTTTATTTTTCTATAGGATAAACAATGTAGTTGTTGACAAAACTATAGAAATAGATCGAGTCGACAATGTAGATTTCAAATAAATATTTAAAAAAAAATATATTTTGATTGATGGGATTTATGTGGTGAGGATAGTTTTCAGACGTGTTCAGAAAAACCATAGTATGGTCAGTGGATTGTCGACATTTCAGATCCATATTGGGATCCATCTTCAAGACAAGAATCCTTGGTTTAAAAATGATGAGAATAGCTTGGTATAAATACTTGATGGGAAGGGAAATCTACGTGTCTGCGAGAACCTTAGCAAAAATTTATTTAAAAGCTTTAACTAAGTTTTAGGCTTTTATTTTTATTAAAAATTTTAAGTTAAGTTGTTATAAAATTCTTCATTTTCTATTTTTTTTTAATTAATGGCATATTTTTTAAATTTCTAATGATTAATGGTGTTTTAATAAGTTTTTTGTTTTTTGTTCATAAATTTAAGTCTAATATATTAAGTTTTTAATGAAGATATGTTAGTGGTTTTTTAAGGGTTTTCGTTCATATCAAGTTTTTAATCTAGATAATAGTATATTAGGTATTTTAATTAGTGTTTTTAAAGTAAGGGTCTACCACTAATTAAAATACCTAATATACTATTATCTAGATTAAAAACTTGATATTAACAAAAACCCTTAAAAAACCACTAACCTATCTTCACTAAAAACTTAATCTCTTAGACTTAAATTTATTTTCACAATTTTTATTTATTTATTAAAACTCCATTCATCACTAAAAAATTACCATTACTTAAAATAAAAGAAATAAATTAGTAAATGAAGAATTTTATAATAACTTAACTTAAAAATTTTCATAAAAATAAAACCCTAAATCTTAATTATAGTTTTGAAATAAATTTTCGCTAAGGTTCTAGCCAACACATAGATTTCCCTTCCTCTCAAGTATTTATAACAAGCTCTTCTCATCATTTTTAAACCAAGGTTTCGTGTCCTGAAGATGGATCTTGATATGGATCCGAAACGTCGACAATCCACTGACAATACCGTGGATTTTCCGAACACGTCTGAAAATTAATATTGTTTACTAATTTTAATCTATTTTTTTTTCACATATATCAAAATCCTAGAATACATACCTCTGTTATTTCTTCTATAATTTTTTCTTGGTTTACCCATTTCTCAAATGAGTTCTACGCTACACTAGATGAGACCAATACCTATGATCTAAATAAAATAAAAGTAATCATGTTAAGACCCTCTTAGCGTTCATGAGTTGTAATTTGAAACATATGTTTACTTTGATAATTAAAAAATATATATATCAAATTAATATCAAATATTTCCAAAAAATACATGGCACAAGAAAAATGGGTTCTCTAAAAGTCTACAAGTTTTTGGTACGAAATTACATTGTTAATATAGTCAACACATGCATGAACAAAAACATATACCTTACATTTTGTTGGAAAAATAAGATATCATTGTTAGAAGAAATCAAATTTGACCTAAATATTCACAATGTCTATGAATAAAAGTTTTATATTTGGAAAGATAATTCAATTTCCTATAGTTCATATTGTTACAACATATTCAAATTCATTGTAAAAGTACCTTGAATAATCCCTCCAACTTAACATATTTCTCTTTTTCTAGGTTTTCATTGCCATTTGTTGTCCCTTGAATCCATTATGACTGAAACAAAAACCCGATGAGGATATGAATCCCTATGTATTTTTAGAGAGGTGGTACTCCTCTTTGGCTAAAGAACTTCTCTATGATATATTGGATTAGGAGAATGCTAAGGAAGAAAACACTAGATCTTTATTGCTTCAAATTATGGAATGATATGGTTCTTCAATAACGTAATCTGATCTTTATGTGCAACAAGAAGTATTTAAATATTTTAAAATATTGAAGGAAGGATTAAACATCGAAATTTCTTTGTGATCAACATCACACTCACAATCTTCTTAATCATATATAAATACATCCATGTCTTCTTTACGAAAAATAGGAGAGAACAATTTGACCATCTCAAAGAATTTTAAAAGAGTACTGCTATCAATATCAAAAGATATTTTGATAGGTCAATCCCATCTACCTAATACTTATGACTCGAAGTTACAAGATACAATCTAAATGAACCCCAAAATAATTCTTTATGGAGTCTATTCATGAAAACTATTCTCCATTACAAAAGTTTTGACAACCATGTATATGGATGAAAACACTCCATGATCATACAAGAAAAATATTTTGGAAGAATACAAAAACAACACTCAAGAACTCAGCCTCATTCCCAATTTAGAGACTCAAGCATAAAGCTATGAGAAATGGTGTAGAAGAATAGAACAAAGTTGAGAAGAGGGTGATCTCTTTTCTTTGATCAAAATTTTGGTTATGTATTAATGGTTGTACCTTTTTATTCCTATGATATTCTTCCCTGGCCCACCCTTCTGTTAATTCTGATTCTAGGGACCCTTGATGAAGCCCTTCTTCTATTTTTAAAATGAGATCTTCTAACTACTTGATTAGTTAGGGTTTCTCCTCTTATTGAATTTCCCGTACAATTCTTTTCATGAAGTATTCTCTTTAATTAAATCTGCTTTGATTCCTCATTAATGAAATTACATCATCAATATATACATATATAAAATGGGTCCCTTTCCCTTTTTAATAAATTTTTTTAAATAAACTTTTATTTTTCAAAATTCAATTAATTGCCCTTTAAAATAGGGGGACTGTGTTTTTAATTTCTGGAAGTGAAAATAAACTTTTAAACCAAATAAATTACTTCAGATGTGATCTTCATCGTCTTATATCTTCAATGATATAAATGTTTCCTAAATACGTTGCCTGAATCTCAAGATATGAACTTGTGAAGTTGAGTTTTCATGCAGGTCCATTAAAAATGAAGTTGACTGATATTTTAAATTTTGAGAAAAGTATATCAATTTTATTCCCTTCAAACCTATACCATCATCTTCTACATCAAAATATATTTCCAACGGTATAAATGTTTCACAATCCGGGCACTCGTACCTCACGTTATGGCCTCCACAAGATTAACACTCAGCCATCATCGATTGGATGTCTTGGAAAAATCTCAACCCTTGATCTTGGATTCACCTTCCTTTAGATAAAAATTCGACTTTTATTGTAAATACAATCTCATATGCATAGGAAAATTTTAGTTTTATTATTATATATTAGTAAATGTTTCGTACACTTAGTAAGAAACATTAAAGAGAATATTATGGAGACTAGTGGGTCGACCTCCTTTGGAAAATTGATGAATAAAATAATAATTTTGCATGCCAAGTCAATTTCCACCTCACACCTAGTCACCCTGATGAGTCATCCATTCACAATTCACCATGTGTCATCACCTGATAAGTTTCCACATGTCATCAATGATGAGATTCCATGTGTCTTCCTATGATAGGTAAAAAATATGCCATATGTATCCAATAAGAGTTTGTCATGTGTCTTCAATAAAACTATGCCATGTGTCTCCCTCCATAACCTGCCATGTGTCACATTAGTTAGTTTCCATTTCAATCCATTTGTAGCCTTCCACTTTTCATATCTTCATAGGTCTCCATGTGGGAGGGTTTAATTGATTTGGAATTTAAATAATTTAAAAGGGGTTAAGGTAGGATATTTAAAAGGGAGAGTGAACAAGAGTGGGAAAGAGGGGAAGTGAGAGAGGGGGGTAGGTTGTAGGTGGTGGAAGTTATGGGGAGGGAGAGATGAGGGGATCATAAGTTATGGAGTGGTGTAGGGTGATGTGGGTAAGGGTATCTGGGGAGGGGGAGAAATAAGGAGGAGCGGACTTTCGGACTCGCACATGTGAGGGATGTGAGGGGGAGGTGTGAGGTGAGGTGAGTCTGAAAGTGAAAAAGGACTTAGGAAATTTTCTAAGTGGTCAGTGGTGAAGGGGATCAATAGTAAGGAGGAGGGGTGAGGTGAGGTGAGGTGTGTGGATATTTTTTAAATTTTTTCTAAGTGTGGGATATAAAGTGAGAGGAATGGAGGGGTAGGAAAGAAGGATTTTGAAAATAAGACTAAGTCTAGGAAGATAGGGAAAATAGATGTGAGAAAAATGGAGAATTACCACGGGTTCCTATGAGAGATAGATTTATATGGGTTTTAAACCCAACATAAATTAAGAATATCAAGGGCCTTGGGCACGAGAAAATATGGATAAATTTATGAACAATTAACCTTATTCCACATAAAAAAGTGTCATTTTCCGCTTAAACTGTATACCTATATATATTGAGCATATGAAATTAGATTTCCGATCTAAAAAATGCATTGAAAAAGTGAAACTAATGGCTACACAATGAACTTATAATAGTTCAAAAAATGTTATCTTCTGATATCATTTTTTTAATTAATCCAAGAGAAGAAAAATATAGTTGACCAAATTTTGGTCAACAACTAGCTCCAACTATGGGACAATGACCCCCTGTAGGTTGTTGAGAACATCAAAATCTCAATACCAGTTTCCTTCTCCATTGGTTTATGGAGTCATCTTCAAAATGAATTATTGTAATTCATCTTCTTTCATGGAGTTATCTTCAAATTTGAATGCCTTATTGTGCAACATTGAACAAAAATATGCACATACATGATCTACCTACCCTAACTTACTTGAAAGAAAGGGGCATCTTAGGTGTAGACATATTTCCAATGGAGCCATTCAAGCATCCATTAGACTTGTAGAATAAGCTCCTAAATTGGGAAATATGTTGAGGCTGCTACCAAATGATAAAAACCATGCCCAGAATATATTGCCATGAGACTGATGATCCAGATTATTTTCGGCACGAAATGAGAGCCGAGATATAATAAAGAAATGGACAGAGATATTGTAGATATTCAATAATATAACAGAAATGTATCAGAGATGCAACCATAAACACAAATATACAATAATACACGATTTCTATTAATCAAAGAAATGTACAGAGACTGTAAAAATACAGAG
>JZKD02S1604766.1:31227-59589 GCA_000966675.3 Picea glauca | reverse complement strand
TGATTAAGAACTCAACCATTCTTGAAAAACATGGTGTATCCATTGTCCTCCATTTCCAAAACTGAGAGAGAATTCATTTGAATCTCTAGTACATACAACACACATTCCACCTCTAGAGAACCTCCTAACTCTATCTGGAACTTGACTGGCCCAATTCCCTCTAGACTACACTTGGCATTGGTGCCAAGCTCCACATGTAGATTTAAGTCTGTCTCTAACCAACCAGTGAAAAAATCATGTGTCTACATCATGTGACGGGAAACCCCACTATCCACGAACCAGGCACTACTAGAATCTCTGCAAAAATGAAAAGAGAGTAACAATAATTACTTCTTGAACTTCTCAGCAAACTCCTTGACTTGAGATTATGTATATTTTGCAACCTGATGATAGTTACCCTTCCCTTTATATTTTTGTTCTGGACAATGTGAAGCATAGTGTCCACTCTTGTGGCATTCAAATCATTTCATTTTGCTCAGATCCTTCTTCTTTCCAGCCTGTGGAGTTGACTCTCCACCTATAATTCCCTTTCTTCTCCTTGCGTAACTAGCAAGGGATAGATTCTCATCGGTATCAACCTATTGGCCTACTAGAGATTCTTCCTGAATCTCCTCCTGGATGAAATAATCCCATATCCTATCAAACTTGGGAAGTTTCTCCTATGCCATAATGCCCTTGATGAATGGGGCCCATGGCTTAGAGAAACCATTTAGGCCCCTCCTCACTAACTCTTCATCTGTCATGACTTCCCCAATATATACCAACTAATCACATACTTGAGTGATCTTAGTGATATCACTGGTTATTGTATTTGATCTGGTCATTTTGGTGTCTTTGACATTTTCCATGAACACCATATTCTTATTTGCATTGCTACTATGAAAAATATTCGTCAATGCTACAAACATCTCCCTCGATGACTTATTTTCATATATGTGAGGAATCAAATGATCCTTCACTGCATATATGATGATCCTCCTGAATTTCACATCCTTTAACTCATGGGAAGCCAGGTCCTTTGGATCCGTTAGTGGGGTCACGATTGTGTTAGAAAAATTCCACAATTCATTCTCCATCAAAGTCAATGTGACCCTTTCCTTCTAAGGTTTGAATTTTGATGCACCCTCTAGCGTGTCTTAAAACCTCAAACTAGATGTGACCATCTCCAAATCATAATTTTTTACAAGAAATATAACTTACTAAAAATTTGCCTAGTCCTTTAGGAATGTTAAACTGAAGAATTTGTTCTTAGTCCTTCAAGCACAAAATTGATCTTTGGCTTCCCGAGACTCTGCTTCCCATTTCCTAGATATGATGCACATTGCCCAGACCCACTACTTGCTTCCCAAGCCTATTTCTTTCTTCCTAGATCCACTTCCCTCTACTCGTACTGATCGCCTTCTTCTTGAACTTGTTGCCCATACCTTTTGTAGTGTGATCGAGTCCCTTGTGGATTACCCACTACCTACCCACAATTTCTATAGCTAGTTGATAGTCTCTGCAACTACCCATTGACTGTCGTACAACCTGGTGACTGCACTTGGCCTTGTTGGCAGTTTTCATGGCATGTCCCGTGCCCTAGCGGATTTTCGCGATTGTTCCAGTCTGTCAGGCCCTAATGAATATTTTCCATGGCACAACTAGTAGTTATGGAGGTCTCCTGCTAGCGGCTTTGGATGTTATTTCCTTTTCTTCATGCATCCTGTGGTTGCACACTCTGCTACCTTATGGCTCTCCTATGTTGCTTCCCATTACCCAATACCTGGAGCTCGATCTTAATCAACACCTGCGTCCAGTTTCCTAGTTTCTCTACATGTTCTCCCAACGACCGCGACTGCTAGAAAAATTGCATTGTACTACTACACAACTGTGGTTTTACGACTTGTACGATGAACGCATGACCCTGCCTTTTTTTCTTTTCATCTTGTAGAAAAAACAAAATTATTTCTGCTATTTTGCGGAAGTAAAAGAATATTTTCGTTGTTTTCCCCCAACCCCACCATTTTTTTCCTACAGAAATGAAAAAACAAATGTCCATGCATGAAAAAAATTATGTTCTATGCAACCTGGTTTCCTTTTTAGAGTCTCGACTCTAATATCATGTTAAATTTGAGACCCAAAACTCGACAACTTACTTCCTAGCAAATACATTGCAATAATAAATGTATTACACAGATTTAATGAATAAAAAACACAGCCGAGATTTAACAATTTACATAAATAAATATGTAGAATCACAACTTGAAACTATACACATTTTCACACGTAATTTTCTGGGAAAATACCCTAGAAAAACTAGTATCTTGTTGATTTTATTAAGATAAAATATGTCTCTTGTCCTGGTATAACGACCCATCTAAGGAGTAATGAAAAACAATGTATATCCTAGCCTAACACACCTCAATATATGTCCTTCTAACTTGGTCGATGCTATATATTTGCTTCCCCTTTCTCCCTTCCTTGGATCCTAGCCCTTCACACTTGGATGGAAGTCCTTCTTTGCCCAGTCAATGAGATCTCACTATCTCACTATGTGTGTGTCTTCTACTCTCTCATTAGCTTCCTTTTATGATGTTGAGTTTACTCTATATCCAAAACCTTAGATCCAAAAAGTGATCAATTGGTGATATTAGATCTCAACAATACTTTAAATCAATGATTGAGATTTAATTTAATTCAGTAATGCCAAATATTTAGTCATTACATTAAATTAAAATTAATTAATCATGTAAAGGAATTCACTTTAATGATAACTTTACTAAATTGAATTTCCTAAGTCTTGAGATGTATTAAGGATGAGTTCCACAAGATAGACAAAAAACCAATGTTGAAGTACTTATCCGATTCTATAAACGTCAACAATTATTGCACTTGGGTTGTGTTTAGATAGGAATTACTCCATTGTTTTTTTCTGTCCTCAATGCTTTAGTTGTATCATGTGTCATGCACATATGATTTTAAGAATGGAAAATTATTTTAAAATGTAGAAACCTTGGTGAATCTTACTAATCCTTCATATGCCAACTACAAAATGCTTGGTGATATTTTTATAAAAATATTCAAACTTATAAGGATTTTATATAGTTTGTATAAAATTTTGGCGATTTTTTAGGTAAAATAATTTTATCCTATATAATTTGGGCGAAGCATTTTTATAATAGTGAATCTTTTTTTGGGAAAAACCATGGAAAATTAGCCCATGAGCGAAATTTAGCCCCTAAAATCATCCCTAGGACTCATGGATTGAATACATCATGTGTTCATTGATTCCTTGCTTGGATCCATGTGTTAACACATGGAATGTTCAGGAATCAAGAGACTCTCCTAAAACTTCACAGCAAATCAAAAAAGTACCTCATGCACTAATCACATATCATTATTCTTTGGAAATGTGGAAAGGGTTATCTTATTGTTTTTAGTGCCACTTATCCATCATGTTCTTCAAGTAGGTTTCAAGAGGCAGGTTTGCCAATTTGAATATAGCGAGCTGAAAACTTGACTATGCACTATGAACTTAACTATGTGCTGCAAACTTAACTATGCTCTACACACTTGATTGTGTGTTGTGAACTTGATTGTGCACTGCGAACTAAATTGAAACGATTTACATCAAATTAGTACACAACAAAATCGTATTTTCATCATAAATTTTAAATGTCGATATGGGTTCTTCTAAATATTTTTTCTATATATGAATCATAATATCATTGACTTTCTAACCAAAACTCATCCGGACCTAGTTCGTCGTTTTGGAGAAAAGTGGAAAACATCACCTGCAAGAAAGTTTGTATAAAATCTTGAAATTGCGTTGCAAACTCTAATAGTCTGATAAATCTGAACTGTAGGAGGGATATCACATGTTTGAGGAGGTTGGAATGGGTTCTCATAGATCAGTTAGACACCAAGGGAAACATATACCTAAGATTCAGCTTCACTAAATCTCCATGGAATGAGCTGGTTGTAGTTTCATTTATTCTAAAAGACAGTTTCCAGGAATCAAGGAATTAGTTGTATTTTTTGTTTGCCACATATCTCTAAGGCACATAATTCAATGCATGGAGTAGGTTGCGACCTCCTAGAGATATTCTTGATGTAATTTTCTATTTAATGGGTGATAGGACTCCAAAATAAGGGCTTGAGCATGATAGATCTTGGGGGAAGTTTAGCTGTGTATTCTGATTTGTAAGCCTGCTGGGCATATAAGAATGTAATAGTTTTTCCATTAGAGATTCATGAGATTTGTTACTATCATATTGTGTTTTCTCTGTTTTCCATTTTACATTTTCATCTTGCTTGAATTAATTTAATACATTGAGGATCAATGGTTGTTCATGGGTAGGAGAAACATGAGTTGCAAAGAATTTGCAGTGATTGCCTTCTTTCATGATTTATATTGAAGGATTCTTTTTATTCGTTTTTCAAAGAGGATAATTGCTTGATGAATATTTCTTCTTAGTGTTATCTACTTCATTCTTTTGTTCATCATTATATATCCCTTTTGTCTAGTAGGCAACTTGATTTCCTTTGATCTGCATAATGTTATGACTCCATGCCCGATGGAATGTCTCTACACATAGTCTGTTTTTTCTTTCTTGCTCTTTCTTGCTAATCGATCAACCATAAAATTGATTTAATTATTCAAATTTTGATGGGTATTAGGATTACACCTACAACAATCTAAATGTGACTTCTAGTGCTAACATTTTTGGCATTGTTTTTTGGGACGAAGTTAAATATATTCCTTGGGATGCATGACAAAGAATGCTATCAGTTCTTGATGGTGAGAAAGGATTGATGATAGAACATAATACAATTTTTCACCATGGAAACTCCACACATTTGAATAACTTACTGGTGATTCAAATCAAGTTACAGGACTCCACTGAGGAACGAGCTCAAATAGAAAATAGAAGGAAGACATAAGAAGTCCATGTATCAAAATATACTTTTTCTTCAAGAGTTCATATTCTTTTTTTATCAGTTCTTTCCTGTCCTTTCCTTCATATATAAGGAGAACCATCCTTTTCTTTTTTTACTCTGATGACCATAAGCCTACCATTGTATATCCCTCTTTGAAATAAGAAGGTCTGCATTCTCTTACATAGTTGATGTTGACCCTAGTCCTTCATCTAAAACATATGAGAACAATGTTTGTATTCAAATCCTTCCTGAACATGATCAACCATGTAACCATGTGAATGATACAACTGATTCACCACCTTCTCTTATCATAGTACCATCTTCTACCACCACTGTTAGAATTTGCAATCAATCCATTAAACCTCACTTTTAGCCTATTGATGTTTAGTCCAGAAAACGAGAAAAGATGTTTAAACCCTTAAAATTGCCATCTTCTCTTCATCCTTACCCTCCCAATTTTTTAGATTATCTTCCTCTTTTTGTTGGATAAAATCATATTATAGGTGAGAAGCATTTGCAATATTTTCATAATGTCATTGACAATTTGGAAATCATGCATTAGGATGTTGCTATGAGGTTATTTTCCAAATATTCGGTTGGAGATGCTTCTTTGTGTTTTAAAAATCTAAAGGTTGGTTCCATTGGTTCATGGGATGAGTTGTTTGGTGCATTTTCAAGGAACCCGGGAGAGGAAAAATATCTTGACTGGTGCTTTGCTGAGTTTTATGATTTGAAAATAGGGGAGGATGAAGCTCTTTCTATTTTCAACATGATATTTTATTTTTTTTATTGCAACATTACTTTAGATATATGATCTCCTAAAGTTGTTGCTAGACTATGTTATGTAATAGCTCTTCATCCATATTTGTTTCTTCTTCTCCTAGAAAGGAGGTTTGTCACCTTGCAGCAAATGTCCATTCAAGCTCAAGAGGTTGAGGATAATTTCAGAGCCCATGGAAAATTTTCAGATCAAGTTAAGGATAAGGAGTTGGTAGAGAAGAATATTAAGGAGAAAGGTGTTGTCTCTAACTTTGTTATTTATGATCTTCAAGAAGCCTTTAGTTTTCATGTATATGATGAGTACATTGACTATGATGAGGTTGATTTCTAAAAAACATCAGCAATATTCTTTCATCCAAAAAAAGATTATTTTCTGTAGTTTAATGAACACATTCATCCCATTTATGACAGTTATGACCTCAATCATAGGGAAAACTATGACTTAGTTGGAGGTAATTCATTTCCCTTATGATTTTCTTCATTTAGTCTTTTGAAAGAAAAATTTGAAGTTTCTTATAGAGTAGAGAGAATTGAGCTACAAAATCACACAAGTTTTTTGGAACATAATGATAACATTATAAGTCAACAACAATATTTCCATGTTATTAGTGATCCTATGGTTCTCTATATGGAGAAATTTATTGAGGTTGAAATGCATGATAAGGAAAATAATCAGATTGTTTCCATTTGTTCTGAGAATGATCTTGCATTTGAAAACATAGAACAAGAACCATCAGTGTTTGAAGAAAAGGGTATAGTGAAGAAAGAAGCTTGTATGTTACTCTATAATTTTGAACATGAAGAAACTATAGACACATTTTATCCTTTCCTTTTTATTGATAAACAAGTGGTATTCACACATATTCTTCAAGATCCTTTTACATTTCTGTTGGAAGCATCGAAGAAAGAGACCTTTATGAGTTACCTAAAATCAGTCAGTGAAATTGGTTCTTCAAAGTGGATGAGTTTTCAGATTGGATTTAATTTTCAATTTGAATTTCCATTAATTAGGGTTATGCAAGGAATTCAATCAGTATAAAATGTCCTTTCATGGTTGCACTAGATTTTTTATTTCTCAATCATCTGAGAGATCAGGTTAGAACTAGGGGAATAAGCTCATCATATGAGCATTTTTGTTTCTTTTAGTTTCTTGGTTTACAGTAGATCGACAATAAGAATCCATAGTCCAATGGATAAGGCACTGGAACAATAATTTTCTTGGCATATCACAAGAAGCATGCCATCCCCCATGCAGCCAAATGTTAACACATAGAATGTCCAGGAGTCAAGAGACTCTCCTAAATGTTTGCAGTGAATCAAGAAAGTACCTCATGCAATAATCACATATCATTATGCTTTGGAAATGTGGAAAGGGGTATCTTATTGTTTTTAGTCCCACTTATTCATCATGTTCTTCAAGTCGGTTTTAAGGGGCAGGTTTGTCAATTTCAATATAGCACACTACAAACTTGATTGTGCGATGCAAAATTCACTGTGTGTTGTGAAATTGACTGTGCGTTGCAAACTTGATTGTGCATTGCAAACTTGAATGTGAACTGTAAACTTGACTACGTGTTGTGAACTTGATTGTGCATTATGAACTAAATTGAAACAGTTTACAACAAATTAATACACAACAGAATAGTATTTTCATCAGAACTTTTAAATGTCGGTCCGGGTTCTTCTAAAAATTTTTAGGGAGATGAATCATAATATCATTGACTTTCTGATAAAAACCCATCCCAACCCAGTTTGTTGTTTTGAAGAAAATTTGAAAACATCACCTACAGGAAAGTTTGCAACAAATCCTGAAATTGTGTTGCAAAATCTAATAGTATGATAAATATGAGTTGTAGGAGGGTTTCCACCTGTCTGAGGAGTTTTGAATGGGTTCTCAGAGATCATTTAGACACGAAGGGTCACTTGTACCTAAGATTCAACTCCACTAAATCTCCATGCAATGAGATGGTTGTAGTTGCATTTATTCTAAAAGACAGTTTCCAAGAATCAAGGAATTAGTTGGATTTTATGTTTTCCACGTATCTCTAAGGCACATAATCCAATGCATGGAGTAGGTTGTGACCTCATAGAGATATTCTTGATGTAATTTTCTATTTAATGGGGGAGAGGACTCCAAAATAAGGGGTTGCGCTCGAGAGAGTTGCAGGGGAAGTTTATTTGTGTATGCTGATTTGTAAGCTTGTTGGGCATATCAGAATGTAACATTTATGACATTAGAGATTCATGAGAGCTATTACTATCAAATTATGTTTTCTCTATTTTCAATTTTACATTTGCATATTTCTTGAATGAATTTAAGACATTGAGTATCAATGGTTGTTCATGGGTAGGAGATTCATTAGTTGCAAAGGATTTGTAGTGATTGCCTTATTTCATAATTTTTATTCAAGTATTATTTTTATTCATTTTGCAAAGAGGATCATTTCTTGATGAATATTTATGCTTAGTGTTATCTACTTCATTCTTCTATTCATCATTATATAGCCCTTTTCTTTCTGGTAGGAATATTGATTTCCTTTTATATGTAGAATGTTATGACAACATGACCAATGGAATTTCTTTGCAGACGATATGTTTCTCTCTTTCTTTCTAATCCACCAACCATAAAATTAATTTAATTATTCAAATTCTGATGGGTATTAGGCTTACACCTACAATAGTTTAGGTGTGACTTCTAGTGCTAACACCACACAAACACCATTACATGATGGCCCTATATATTTGACTATATATTCTAACTTTCAAATTTCTCTTCCATGTTCTAATATCTTAGATGTTTTAAGTTCCCACGTCCAAACATTTGGTCTTTCCATGCATCATAAAAGAGGGCATTTTGGCTTGGATTGTAGAGTTGTATACCATGTTACAAATACCCTCAAACATAATGGAATGTATGACCAATTGAAAGGAAAAATAATAGTGAAGAAAACATATTACTTCTTCTACAATTTCTTAATAAGAATAAGATGTTCCAAAAATATGGACTATAAATACTACTCTAGACGAATTTGAACTAAAATATATGCCCCTAAAAATTCTAGCGTACATAGATTAGATAACTCCAAATCATGCATGTACCTTAGGGATAACCTTCCTTCCAATTCCGAATAAAATATATTGGATTACCTACATGAATAAGTCTAGATTGAAAAGGATAACACGAAATCCAAAAAATGTAGAGAAATAGTGCATAGCCCTACCAATCACATAGTCATGATGATTGGGTGGAAAATAGAAATACATATAAACTTTCATGAGAAACTGAAGAACATAACATCTTATTCCTCGTGATAATATAAGTTACATAACATGAAGAGTTATTGTTTGAGGATATTTGTTCATGTTGTCAAAATATTCCAGAGTAAAAATTCCTACAAAATGTGGTCCAAATATTCTGGAGTAAACTTTTCTACAAAATATAGAATCTCTTGTAATAAAGTTTAGATGATATAGCCCCCTAATGCAATTATAGAATTGGGAAAATATAGCTCTTAAATGGTTTTTCAATAATCTAGAAGATATTTCTATAGAAGTACATTAGTGTGTATTTTCACAAAAACTATAAAAGTATGTCCTTGTTCTCTAACTACTTCTATGATTAAAATAGAATAACAAATGGACAATATTATATATCTCGTTGAAAAATAGAAAACAAAACCTTTAAAAAAAATGAAAATGAAAACAAATTGTCAATTGCTGCTCCTTCCAAGGTTAATCCTTTATCTTGGGCTTAAATTACTTCTTTATATCAAGAATTGTGAGAGAAGAATGGAGAAAACAAAGAGGACAATGCATCTTTTACCAAATAAAAATAGAAGGTTGTAAAGATGGTTAAAGCAGATAGTTATATATATAATTTATTTTATTTCATTTAAGGTTTTACTCTAGTATAAATGAAGCACAAACGTGACAAAAAGAAAGATAGAAGTGACACTAGAGTTATTGACAAAAATTGTGTTAAAATGGTTACAACAATTCCTACCAAGGTTGTGCTTGATGAAGAGATGATTTATGTATCCCTATTGTCAACAAATAGAACTGAAAATTTTCAAAATATTGATTGTACTACAAATAATAGATCAAAGAATGAAATTGTAGAAATGTTCCATCATATGGAAGGATGGGAAAATACTCAAATGGTGTTTTTGAGAAACGATGCATTCGAAGTACCTATTTTGTTAACATTTAGTTTCATTGGTATTATGAAATGGTTTTGGGATTCCATTACTATTGAAAATAAATTTCATATCTTCAATGGTGATCCTACTCATCTTTTGATGGCTATCATCAATGAATTTGTTGGAGATATAATTGATAAGAAGAAAAAAAGGAAAACCTAGTTTTTCTCATAGCATATATATACCATATCTTTGAAAGATGAATATTGGCTATGATCAATGAATTTGTTGGATATCTAATTGATAAGAAGAAAGAAAAAAGAAAACCTTGTTTTTCTCATAGCATATATATACCATATCTTTGAAAGATAAATATTTTCAATATATGCAAGATCTATTATATCACTTTGATGGCATGAATGACCTTATAATGAAAACTTATTATGTCATCATTTATCCTCCTGTGAATATGATAAGCCAATGTACATCTAGTAATCGTGATTTCAATGACCTTGTAACAATTTATCAAGTTTTTGAATCAGTTATTACAAATGCATCTAATAATAAGAAGGTGGATAAAACTATTGATAGTCTACAAAATATGGTAAACTCTAAAATATGTTCTTCTTCTCAACCACGAAGAAAATATATGCCATGGAAAAATATCATTATAATAAATGCTAAGGTATGTGTTTCTTTCAAAAGAAAACACATTTCTTCTAAAAGAAAATAATTTTGTGTCTCATAACGAAGAAGATTTACCTTAGATATCAACCAAAAATAATTTTAGAACAAAAGAAACAATCAAATGAAATTTCAATGTTTCAACTAGAAAAAGTTTAGGCGTTATGAAAATTAGTGTATAGACAAGCATAAGGTGTTTCATAAAGCCAATGGTTCATTACTTGATCTATATGTTGTTTCTTTTTATTATATGTCGTATCTGAAAATGATGAATATTATTAAGCCTTAGAAAATGCCCCATGTTAAGTATAAAAACCCTTATTAAGTTGTTGTAACATAACCTAAATTTTCATAAAAATTAGATTTCTTTAGGACCTAGGATCATGGTTTATCAATATTTTAGTTTGAATAAATTTCACTTTTTTTTTTAAGTAATAAAATATCTTTAAGGACTTTTAAATTTATTAGATCACTATTATTTTTATTAAATAAATCAAAGTTTTGGACCAAAACCTCTGCAAATTGTTTTAACTTTATTATATAAACTTTATTTGTGTATTATTTTAATAGAATGTGTTCTTTGTTTTCATATCTAATCGTGCCTATCCACTTAAAGATCGACAACCCACAATAGATTTCTCCCGACCCCCGTATGCTTGACGTTTAATCAAAAGTGGGGAGGGGGGGGTGAAAAAATTTACCCGAAGGTTAAGATTTGCAAGGTTTGCAACATGGAGTTCATCCATCAATTTAGGCCCCCGGAATATGTGATTAACTTAACCAAATCCACTCCCACGAAATTAACAGAAGGTATACACGTGTCCAATCATGACGTCAACTGGAGAAAAGGTAAATAATCATTTTATTCATTTTGAAAATAATATTTCTCCAATCAAACAACAACATGTATCTCTTTTCAATGAAAAAATGGGGTAAAGGTCGAATTATCATTTCATTTTAAATTATCAAAGGGTTTGAGCATCAGGTTCATTGTTCCTGAAAATATTTCCATTGTCATTATATTTTGATACTAGATTCAATCCATGTCTGCATGGGTAAATCTGAATCCTCTTATTCTTTAGTATTCATTTGAAAATGTAGTCTTCTCAAACCTCAGAAACCAGTAAAAATACAAATATCCTAGAAGAAGACCTAGTCGACAAAGATAAAGAAATATTTGGCCATGTCTTGTCTTTCGAAAGAATATGGTTGAAACTAATTTTCATAACGCCATGTCCCCATGCATAGTAAAACAAAAAAATTTCCAATATGAAATATAATAAAAAGAAACAACATCTAGATCAAGTAATGAACCTCTTTTACTTGCAAGTAAAAGAAAACTTTTCCAATATGGTTGACCATTACTATGCATGGGGATCTGAACTCTTTAAATTTTTGATACCCTAGGTCTATCAATTGTTGGAATTTCCGTTTTGGTGTGCCGAAAATTATATCCCCTCAAAATGAACTAGACTTTCCACTTATGGGTTTGTTATTATCGAGGTAACCCCTCAATCAATTTTTAAAATGTTGATATGGCCATTGAATCTAGATAGTGAGCCATTAAATAAGCTTATATCAGCAAGATGTTTCACAGAACTTAAACCTAAGAAGAGAGTTACCATGCTATAGTAATATCTGTGCAAAAAGATCAACGTCCTTGATGATAATACTGTCATGCAATCTGAATTATTTTTCGAGAACTCTCGAAAGATTATTTCCATGATTTATATGATTTTGAAGGAAAATGATTATTTAATTATAGATTAGTTTGGGTTAGGTATCATGGCTTCTATATGTCCAATTACGACCAGTCCCATTACCAAATTTAATTTTCCCCAATTTCTAGCAGACCAAATTCATTATCAACTCTCTGAACTGGAATCCCTTTGAAGCTTCAGATATCAGTCATATTTGGTTCACCTCTTCCTATTTACATAATCTCCCCATTTTTTTCATCTAGGGTTGAAAATTGAAGATGACCATGGTAACCCTAATTCAATCATTAACTGGACTCCTATCATTAAGAAGATACCCCTAAATGTTGGATTTCATCACTATATTAACTACTTATGTCTAAAGTATACCAAATCATATTAAAAAAAAATACCCCTAGAATATTTCCTGAGTGTAAAAATCTCTTATAGTTGAGTCTAGACAAAAGAGTAGGAGATTGTTATAGTTTTTAGCATTACACTGAAATAAGGGTTTATGGTTACCAACTTTGTCCTTTCCTGTTACATGTTTTCTTAACTCCTAGAATTTATTCTCTTGAATATATTAGGCAAAGTTTAAACACAGATGAAGTTCATTTTGTGACAAAGAAACATACGGTGACTTTCAAATTGAAAAAGGAGGTAGGTCATTTTATTGTTAATACCAGGGAAACACTGCAGATTACGACATAGATTCTTTTAGCTATGGGATTTCAACAAGGGGAACCATGGAATTATGAACCTCATGGTGTAATATCTTCAAACAATGCCTCACATGGAAAATCTCCTTATCAACACCAACAAAAAGTTTAATTGGAGTTGTTGGAAAATCAATACAATTGGAAAGAGGTGTAGAATCTTCTACAAATCCATGGTAAGTCATCAAACCAACATGTGAAGTCTCCATTCATGCAATCACCACAACAGTTCGACAATATATATATATATATATATATATATATATATATATATATATATATATATATATATAGGGAGGATCCCAGAGTCAAATATAAAGGATATAGAGACAAAAGAAGGTGGATCTGTTAAAGAGAAGAAATTGGATATAGTTGATGGAGAAGAGGATCATGATATACAGAAAGAAATAACACCAGTAGACAAACGCCTTGTCATGACAGTAGAAGTATCAACTTCAACAAAATCCAAAAGTGCAGGAGAGCAGAGTGGAATTGAATCATTGACTACAAATCAACCCATTGATTATGTAAATCAATTTATGGAAATCAGACAAGCATGTGAAAAGATTAAGAAGAATATTTCTTCTCATATTTTTGAATAGGATAGATNATGTTAAACTGAAGAATTTGTTCTTAGTCCTTCAAGCACAAAATTGATCTTTGGCTTCCCGAGACTTTGCTTCCCATTTCCTAGATATGATGCACATTGCCCAGACCCACTACTTGCTTCCCAAGCCTATTTCTTTCTTCCTAGATCCACTTCCCTCTACTCGTACTGATCGCCTGCTTCTTGAACTTGTTGCCCATACCTTTTGTAGTGTGATCGAGGCCCTTGTGGATTACCCACTACCTACCCACAATTTCTATAGCTAGTTGATGGTCTCTGCAACTACCCATTGACTGTCGTACAACCTGGTGACTGCACTTGGCCTTGTTGGCAGTTTTTATGGCATGTCCCGTGCCCTAGCGGATTTTCGCGATTGTTCCAGTCTGTCAGGCCCTAGTGAATATTTTCCATGGCACAACTAGCAGTTATGGAGGCCTCCTGTTAGCGGCTTTGGATGTTATTTCCTTTTCTTCACGCATCCTGTGGTTGAACACTCTGCTACCTTATGGCTCTCCTATGTTGCTTCCCATTACCCAATACCTGGAGCTCGATCTTAATCAACACCTGCGTCCAGTTTCCTAGTTTCTCTACATGTTCTCCCAACGACCGCGACTGCTAGAAAAATTGCATTGTACTACTACACAACTGTGGTTTTACGACTTGTACGATGAACGCATGACCCTGCCTTTTTTTCTTTTCATCTTGTAGAAAAAACAAAATTATTTCTGCTATTTTGCGGAAGTAAAAGAATATTTTCGTTGTTTTCCCCCAACCCCACCATTTTTTTCCTACAGAAATGAAAAAACAAATGTCCATGCATGAAAAAAATTATGTTCTATGCAACCTGGTTTCCTTTTTAGAGTCTCGACTCTAATATCATGTTAAATTTGAGACCCAAAACTCGACAACTTACTTCCTAGCAAATACATTGCAATAATAAATGTATTACACAGATTTAATGAATAAAAAACACAGCCGAGATTTAACAATTTACATAAATAAATATGTAGAATCACAACTTGAAACTATACACATTTTCACACGTAATTTTCTGGGAAAATACCCTAGAAAAACTAGTATCTTGTTGATTTTATTAAGATAAAATATGTCTCTTGTCCTGGTATAACGACCCATCTAAGGAGTAATGAAAAACAATGTATATCCTAGCCTAACACACCTCAATATATGTCCTTCTAACTTGGTCGATGCTATATATTTGCTTCCCCTTTCTCCCTTCCTTGGATCCTAGCCCTTCACACTTGGATGGAAGTCCTTCTTTGCCCAGTCAATGAGATCTCACTATCTCACTATGTGTGTGTCTTCTACTCTCTCATTAGCTTCCTTTTATGATGTTGAGTTTACTCTATATCCAAAACCTTAGATCCAAAAAGTGATCAATTGGTGATATTAGATCTCAACAATACTTTAAATCAATGATTGAGATTTAATTTAATTCAGTAATGCCAAATATTTAGTCATTACATTAAATTAAAATTAATTAATCATGTAAAGGAATTCACTTTAATGATAACTTTACTAAATTGAATTTCCTAAGTCTTGAGATGTATTAAGGATGAGTTCCACAAGATAGACAAAAAACCAATGTTGAAGTACTTATCCGATTCTATAAACGTCAACAATTATTGCACTTGGGTTGTGTTTAGATAGGAATTACTCCATTGTTTTTTTCTGTCCTCAATGCTTTAGTTGTATCATGTGTCATGCACATATGATTTTAAGAATGGAAAATTATTTTAAAATGTAGAAACCTTGGTGAATCTTACTAATCCTTCATATGCCAACTACAAAATGCTTGGTGATATTTTTATAAAAATATTCAAACTTATAAGGATTTTATATAGTTTGTATAAAATTTTGGCGATTTTTTAGGTAAAATAATTTTATCCTATATAATTTGGGCGAAGCATTTTTATAATAGTGAATCTTTTTTTGGGAAAAACCATGGAAAATTAGCCCATGAGCGAAATTTAGCCCCTAAAATCATCCCTAGGACTCATGGATTGAATACATCATGTGTTCATTGATTCCTTGCTTGGATCCATGTGTTAACACATGGAATGTTCAGGAATCAAGAGACTCTCCTAAAACTTCACAGCAAATCAAAAAAGTACCTCATGCACTAATCACATATCATTATTCTTTGGAAATGTGGAAAGGGTTATCTTATTGTTTTTAGTGCCACTTATCCATCATGTTCTTCAAGTAGGTTTCAAGAGGCAGGTTTGCCAATTTGAATATAGCGAGCTGAAAACTTGACTATGCACTATGAACTTAACTATGTGCTGCAAACTTAACTATGCTCTACACACTTGATTGTGTGTTGTGAACTTGATTGTGCACTGCGAACTAAATTGAAACGATTTACATCAAATTAGTACACAACAAAATCGTATTTTCATCATAAATTTTAAATGTCGATATGGGTTCTTCTAAATATTTTTTCTATATATGAATCATAATATCATTGACTTTCTAACCAAAACTCATCCGGACCTAGTTCGTCGTTTTGGAGAAAAGTGGAAAACATCACCTGCAAGAAAGTTTGTATAAAATCTTGAAATTGCGTTGCAAACTCTAATAGTCTGATAAATCTGAACTGTAGGAGGGATATCACATGTTTGAGGAGGTTGGAATGGGTTCTCATAGATCAGTTAGACACCAAGGGAAACATATACCTAAGATTCAGCTTCACTAAATCTCCATGGAATGAGCTGGTTGTAGTTTCATTTATTCTAAAAGACAGTTTCCAGGAATCAAGGAATTAGTTGTATTTTTTGTTTGCCACATATCTCTAAGGCACATAATTCAATGCATGGAGTAGGTTGCGACCTCCTAGAGATATTCTTGATGTAATTTTCTATTTAATGGGTGATAGGACTCCAAAATAAGGGCTTGAGCATGATAGATCTTGGGGGAAGTTTAGCTGTGTATTCTGATTTGTAAGCCTGCTGGGCATATAAGAATGTAATAGTTTTTCCATTAGAGATTCATGAGATTTGTTACTATCATATTGTGTTTTCTCTGTTTTCCATTTTACATTTTCATCTTGCTTGAATTAATTTAATACATTGAGGATCAATGGTTGTTCATGGGTAGGAGAAACATGAGTTGCAAAGAATTTGCAGTGATTGCCTTCTTTCATGATTTATATTGAAGGATTCTTTTTATTCGTTTTTCAAAGAGGATAATTGCTTGATGAATATTTCTTCTTAGTGTTATCTACTTCATTCTTTTGTTCATCATTATATATCCCTTTTGTCTAGTAGGCAACTTGATTTCCTTTGATCTGCATAATGTTATGACTCCATGCCCGATGGAATGTCTCTACACATAGTCTGTTTTTTCTTTCTTGCTCTTTCTTGCTAATCGATCAACCATAAAATTGATTTAATTATTCAAATTTTGATGGGTATTAGGATTACACCTACAACAATCTAAATGTGACTTCTAGTGCTAACATTTTTGGCATTGTTTTTTGGGACGAAGTTAAATATATTCCTTGGGATGCATGACAAAGAATGCTATCAGTTCTTGATGGTGAGAAAGGATTGATGATAGAACATAATACAATTTTTCACCATGGAAACTCCACACATTTGAATAACTTACTGGTGATTCAAATCAAGTTACAGGACTCCACTGAGGAACGAGCTCAAATAGAAAATAGAAGGAAGACATAAGAAGTCCATGTATCAAAATATACTTTTTCTTCAAGAGTTCATATTCTTTTTTTATCAGTTCTTTCCTGTCCTTTCCTTCATATATAAGGAGAACCATCCTTTTCTTTTTTTACTCTGATGACCATAAGCCTACCATTGTATATCCCTCTTTGAAATAAGAAGGTCTGCATTCTCTTACATAGTTGATGTTGACCCTAGTCCTTCATCTAAAACATATGAGAACAATGTTTGTATTCAAATCCTTCCTGAACATGATCAACCATGTAACCATGTGAATGATACAACTGATTCACCACCTTCTCTTATCATAGTACCATCTTCTACCACCACTGTTAGAATTTGCAATCAATCCATTAAACCTCACTTTTAGCCTATTGATGTTTAGTCCAGAAAACGAGAAAAGATGTTTAAACCCTTAAAATTGCCATCTTCTCTTCATCCTTACCCTCCCAATTTTTTAGATTATCTTCCTCTTTTTGTTGGATAAAATCATATTATAGGTGAGAAGCATTTGCAATATTTTCATAATGTCATTGACAATTTGGAAATCATGCATTAGGATGTTGCTATGAGGTTATTTTCCAAATATTCGGTTGGAGATGCTTCTTTGTGTTTTAAAAATCTAAAGGTTGGTTCCATTGGTTCATGGGATGAGTTGTTTGGTGCATTTTCAAGGAACCCGGGAGAGGAAAAATATCTTGACTGGTGCTTTGCTGAGTTTTATGATTTGAAAATAGGGGAGGATGAAGCTCTTTCTATTTTCAACATGATATTTTATTTTTTTTATTGCAACATTACTTTAGATATATGATCTCCTAAAGTTGTTGCTAGACTATGTTATGTAATAGCTCTTCATCCATATTTGTTTCTTCTTCTCCTAGAAAGGAGGTTTGTCACCTTGCAGCAAATGTCCATTCAAGCTCAAGAGGTTGAGGATAATTTCAGAGCCCATGGAAAATTTTCAGATCAAGTTAAGGATAAGGAGTTGGTAGAGAAGAATATTAAGGAGAAAGGTGTTGTCTCTAACTTTGTTATTTATGATCTTCAAGAAGCCTTTAGTTTTCATGTATATGATGAGTACATTGACTATGATGAGGTTGATTTCTAAAAAACATCAGCAATATTCTTTCATCCAAAAAAAGATTATTTTCTGTAGTTTAATGAACACATTCATCCCATTTATGACAGTTATGACCTCAATCATAGGGAAAACTATGACTTAGTTGGAGGTAATTCATTTCCCTTATGATTTTCTTCATTTAGTCTTTTGAAAGAAAAATTTGAAGTTTCTTATAGAGTAGAGAGAATTGAGCTACAAAATCACACAAGTTTTTTGGAACATAATGATAACATTATAAGTCAACAACAATATTTCCATGTTATTAGTGATCCTATGGTTCTCTATATGGAGAAATTTATTGAGGTTGAAATGCATGATAAGGAAAATAATCAGATTGTTTCCATTTGTTCTGAGAATGATCTTGCATTTGAAAACATAGAACAAGAACCATCAGTGTTTGAAGAAAAGGGTATAGTGAAGAAAGAAGCTTGTATGTTACTCTATAATTTTGAACATGAAGAAACTATAGACACATTTTATCCTTTCCTTTTTATTGATAAACAAGTGGTATTCACACATATTCTTCAAGATCCTTTTACATTTCTGTTGGAAGCATCGAAGAAAGAGACCTTTATGAGTTACCTAAAATCAGTCAGTGAAATTGGTTCTTCAAAGTGGATGAGTTTTCAGATTGGATTTAATTTTCAATTTGAATTTCCATTAATTAGGGTTATGCAAGGAATTCAATCAGTATAAAATGTCCTTTCATGGTTGCACTAGATTTTTTATTTCTCAATCATCTGAGAGATCAGGTTAGAACTAGGGGAATAAGCTCATCATATGAGCATTTTTGTTTCTTTTAGTTTCTTGGTTTACAGTAGATCGACAATAAGAATCCATAGTCCAATGGATAAGGCACTGGAACAATAATTTTCTTGGCATATCACAAGAAGCATGCCATCCCCCATGCAGCCAAATGTTAACACATAGAATGTCCAGGAGTCAAGAGACTCTCCTAAATGTTTGCAGTGAATCAAGAAAGTACCTCATGCAATAATCACATATCATTATGCTTTGGAAATGTGGAAAGGGGTATCTTATTGTTTTTAGTCCCACTTATTCATCATGTTCTTCAAGTCGGTTTTAAGGGGCAGGTTTGTCAATTTCAATATAGCACACTACAAACTTGATTGTGCGATGCAAAATTCACTGTGTGTTGTGAAATTGACTGTGCGTTGCAAACTTGATTGTGCATTGCAAACTTGAATGTGAACTGTAAACTTGACTACGTGTTGTGAACTTGATTGTGCATTATGAACTAAATTGAAACAGTTTACAACAAATTAATACACAACAGAATAGTATTTTCATCAGAACTTTTAAATGTCGGTCCGGGTTCTTCTAAAAATTTTTAGGGAGATGAATCATAATATCATTGACTTTCTGATAAAAACCCATCCCAACCCAGTTTGTTGTTTTGAAGAAAATTTGAAAACATCACCTACAGGAAAGTTTGCAACAAATCCTGAAATTGTGTTGCAAAATCTAATAGTATGATAAATATGAGTTGTAGGAGGGTTTCCACCTGTCTGAGGAGTTTTGAATGGGTTCTCAGAGATCATTTAGACACGAAGGGTCACTTGTACCTAAGATTCAACTCCACTAAATCTCCATGCAATGAGATGGTTGTAGTTGCATTTATTCTAAAAGACAGTTTCCAAGAATCAAGGAATTAGTTGGATTTTATGTTTTCCACGTATCTCTAAGGCACATAATCCAATGCATGGAGTAGGTTGTGACCTCATAGAGATATTCTTGATGTAATTTTCTATTTAATGGGGGAGAGGACTCCAAAATAAGGGGTTGCGCTCGAGAGAGTTGCAGGGGAAGTTTATTTGTGTATGCTGATTTGTAAGCTTGTTGGGCATATCAGAATGTAACATTTATGACATTAGAGATTCATGAGAGCTATTACTATCAAATTATGTTTTCTCTATTTTCAATTTTACATTTGCATATTTCTTGAATGAATTTAAGACATTGAGTATCAATGGTTGTTCATGGGTAGGAGATTCATTAGTTGCAAAGGATTTGTAGTGATTGCCTTATTTCATAATTTTTATTCAAGTATTATTTTTATTCATTTTGCAAAGAGGATCATTTCTTGATGAATATTTATGCTTAGTGTTATCTACTTCATTCTTCTATTCATCATTATATAGCCCTTTTCTTTCTGGTAGGAATATTGATTTCCTTTTATATGTAGAATGTTATGACAACATGACCAATGGAATTTCTTTGCAGACGATATGTTTCTCTCTTTCTTTCTAATCCACCAACCATAAAATTAATTTAATTATTCAAATTCTGATGGGTATTAGGCTTACACCTACAATAGTTTAGGTGTGACTTCTAGTGCTAACACCACACAAACACCATTACATGATGGCCCTATATATTTGACTATATATTCTAACTTTCAAATTTCTCTTCCATGTTCTAATATCTTAGATGTTTTAAGTTCCCACGTCCAAACATTTGGTCTTTCCATGCATCATAAAAGAGGGCATTTTGGCTTGGATTGTAGAGTTGTATACCATGTTACAAATACCCTCAAACATAATGGAATGTATGACCAATTGAAAGGAAAAATAATAGTGAAGAAAACATATTACTTCTTCTACAATTTCTTAATAAGAATAAGATGTTCCAAAAATATGGACTATAAATACTACTCTAGACGAATTTGAACTAAAATATATGCCCCTAAAAATTCTAGCGTACATAGATTAGATAACTCCAAATCATGCATGTACCTTAGGGATAACCTTCCTTCCAATTCCGAATAAAATATATTGGATTACCTACATGAATAAGTCTAGATTGAAAAGGATAACACGAAATCCAAAAAATGTAGAGAAATAGTGCATAGCCCTACCAATCACATAGTCATGATGATTGGGTGGAAAATAGAAATACATATAAACTTTCATGAGAAACTGAAGAACATAACATCTTATTCCTCGTGATAATATAAGTTACATAACATGAAGAGTTATTGTTTGAGGATATTTGTTCATGTTGTCAAAATATTCCAGAGTAAAAATTCCTACAAAATGTGGTCCAAATATTCTGGAGTAAACTTTTCTACAAAATATAGAATCTCTTGTAATAAAGTTTAGATGATATAGCCCCCTAATGCAATTATAGAATTGGGAAAATATAGCTCTTAAATGGTTTTTCAATAATCTAGAAGATATTTCTATAGAAGTACATTAGTGTGTATTTTCACAAAAACTATAAAAGTATGTCCTTGTTCTCTAACTACTTCTATGATTAAAATAGAATAACAAATGGACAATATTATATATCTCGTTGAAAAATAGAAAACAAAACCTTTAAAAAAAATGAAAATGAAAACAAATTGTCAATTGCTGCTCCTTCCAAGGTTAATCCTTTATCTTGGGCTTAAATTACTTCTTTATATCAAGAATTGTGAGAGAAGAATGGAGAAAACAAAGAGGACAATGCATCTTTTACCAAATAAAAATAGAAGGTTGTAAAGATGGTTAAAGCAGATAGTTATATATATAATTTATTTTATTTCATTTAAGGTTTTACTCTAGTATAAATGAAGCACAAACGTGACAAAAAGAAAGATAGAAGTGACACTAGAGTTATTGACAAAAATTGTGTTAAAATGGTTACAACAATTCCTACCAAGGTTGTGCTTGATGAAGAGATGATTTATGTATCCCTATTGTCAACAAATAGAACTGAAAATTTTCAAAATATTGATTGTACTACAAATAATAGATCAAAGAATGAAATTGTAGAAATGTTCCATCATATGGAAGGATGGGAAAATACTCAAATGGTGTTTTTGAGAAACGATGCATTCGAAGTACCTATTTTGTTAACATTTAGTTTCATTGGTATTATGAAATGGTTTTGGGATTCCATTACTATTGAAAATAAATTTCATATCTTCAATGGTGATCCTACTCATCTTTTGATGGCTATCATCAATGAATTTGTTGGAGATATAATTGATAAGAAGAAAAAAAGGAAAACCTAGTTTTTCTCATAGCATATATATACCATATCTTTGAAAGATGAATATTGGCTATGATCAATGAATTTGTTGGATATCTAATTGATAAGAAGAAAGAAAAAAGAAAACCTTGTTTTTCTCATAGCATATATATACCATATCTTTGAAAGATAAATATTTTCAATATATGCAAGATCTATTATATCACTTTGATGGCATGAATGACCTTATAATGAAAACTTATTATGTCATCATTTATCCTCCTGTGAATATGATAAGCCAATGTACATCTAGTAATCGTGATTTCAATGACCTTGTAACAATTTATCAAGTTTTTGAATCAGTTATTACAAATGCATCTAATAATAAGAAGGTGGATAAAACTATTGATAGTCTACAAAATATGGTAAACTCTAAAATATGTTCTTCTTCTCAACCACGAAGAAAATATATGCCATGGAAAAATATCATTATAATAAATGCTAAGGTATGTGTTTCTTTCAAAAGAAAACACATTTCTTCTAAAAGAAAATAATTTTGTGTCTCATAACGAAGAAGATTTACCTTAGATATCAACCAAAAATAATTTTAGAACAAAAGAAACAATCAAATGAAATTTCAATGTTTCAACTAGAAAAAGTTTAGGCGTTATGAAAATTAGTGTATAGACAAGCATAAGGTGTTTCATAAAGCCAATGGTTCATTACTTGATCTATATGTTGTTTCTTTTTATTATATGTCGTATCTGAAAATGATGAATATTATTAAGCCTTAGAAAATGCCCCATGTTAAGTATAAAAACCCTTATTAAGTTGTTGTAACATAACCTAAATTTTCATAAAAATTAGATTTCTTTAGGACCTAGGATCATGGTTTATCAATATTTTAGTTTGAATAAATTTCACTTTTTTTTTTAAGTAATAAAATATCTTTAAGGACTTTTAAATTTATTAGATCACTATTATTTTTATTAAATAAATCAAAGTTTTGGACCAAAACCTCTGCAAATTGTTTTAACTTTATTATATAAACTTTATTTGTGTATTATTTTAATAGAATGTGTTCTTTGTTTTCATATCTAATCGTGCCTATCCACTTAAAGATCGACAACCCACAATAGATTTCTCCCGACCCCCGTATGCTTGACGTTTAATCAAAAGTGGGGAGGGGGGGGTGAAAAAATTTACCCGAAGGTTAAGATTTGCAAGGTTTGCAACATGGAGTTCATCCATCAATTTAGGCCCCCGGAATATGTGATTAACTTAACCAAATCCACTCCCACGAAATTAACAGAAGGTATACACGTGTCCAATCATGACGTCAACTGGAGAAAAGGTAAATAATCATTTTATTCATTTTGAAAATAATATTTCTCCAATCAAACAACAACATGTATCTCTTTTCAATGAAAAAATGGGGTAAAGGTCGAATTATCATTTCATTTTAAATTATCAAAGGGTTTGAGCATCAGGTTCATTGTTCCTGAAAATATTTCCATTGTCATTATATTTTGATACTAGATTCAATCCATGTCTGCATGGGTAAATCTGAATCCTCTTATTCTTTAGTATTCATTTGAAAATGTAGTCTTCTCAAACCTCAGAAACCAGTAAAAATACAAATATCCTAGAAGAAGACCTAGTCGACAAAGATAAAGAAATATTTGGCCATGTCTTGTCTTTCGAAAGAATATGGTTGAAACTAATTTTCATAACGCCATGTCCCCATGCATAGTAAAACAAAAAAATTTCCAATATGAAATATAATAAAAAGAAACAACATCTAGATCAAGTAATGAACCTCTTTTACTTGCAAGTAAAAGAAAACTTTTCCAATATGGTTGACCATTACTATGCATGGGGATCTGAACTCTTTAAATTTTTGATACCCTAGGTCTATCAATTGTTGGAATTTCCGTTTTGGTGTGCCGAAAATTATATCCCCTCAAAATGAACTAGACTTTCCACTTATGGGTTTGTTATTATCGAGGTAACCCCTCAATCAATTTTTAAAATGTTGATATGGCCATTGAATCTAGATAGTGAGCCATTAAATAAGCTTATATCAGCAAGATGTTTCACAGAACTTAAACCTAAGAAGAGAGTTACCATGCTATAGTAATATCTGTGCAAAAAGATCAACGTCCTTGATGATAATACTGTCATGCAATCTGAATTATTTTTCGAGAACTCTCGAAAGATTATTTCCATGATTTATATGATTTTGAAGGAAAATGATTATTTAATTATAGATTAGTTTGGGTTAGGTATCATGGCTTCTATATGTCCAATTACGACCAGTCCCATTACCAAATTTAATTTTCCCCAATTTCTAGCAGACCAAATTCATTATCAACTCTCTGAACTGGAATCCCTTTGAAGCTTCAGATATCAGTCATATTTGGTTCACCTCTTCCTATTTACATAATCTCCCCATTTTTTTCATCTAGGGTTGAAAATTGAAGATGACCATGGTAACCCTAATTCAATCATTAACTGGACTCCTATCATTAAGAAGATACCCCTAAATGTTGGATTTCATCACTATATTAACTACTTATGTCTAAAGTATACCAAATCATATTAAAAAAAAATACCCCTAGAATATTTCCTGAGTGTAAAAATCTCTTATAGTTGAGTCTAGACAAAAGAGTAGGAGATTGTTATAGTTTTTAGCATTACACTGAAATAAGGGTTTATGGTTACCAACTTTGTCCTTTCCTGTTACATGTTTTCTTAACTCCTAGAATTTATTCTCTTGAATATATTAGGCAAAGTTTAAACACAGATGAAGTTCATTTTGTGACAAAGAAACATACGGTGACTTTCAAATTGAAAAAGGAGGTAGGTCATTTTATTGTTAATACCAGGGAAACACTGCAGATTACGACATAGATTCTTTTAGCTATGGGATTTCAACAAGGGGAACCATGGAATTATGAACCTCATGGTGTAATATCTTCAAACAATGCCTCACATGGAAAATCTCCTTATCAACACCAACAAAAAGTTTAATTGGAGTTGTTGGAAAATCAATACAATTGGAAAGAGGTGTAGAATCTTCTACAAATCCATGGTAAGTCATCAAACCAACATGTGAAGTCTCCATTCATGCAATCACCACAACAGTTCGACAATATATATATATATATATATATATATATATATATATATATATATATATATATATATAGGGAGGATCCCAGAGTCAAATATAAAGGATATAGAGACAAAAGAAGGTGGATCTGTTAAAGAGAAGAAATTGGATATAGTTGATGGAGAAGAGGATCATGATATACAGAAAGAAATAACACCAGTAGACAAACGCCTTGTCATGACAGTAGAAGTATCAACTTCAACAAAATCCAAAAGTGCAGGAGAGCAGAGTGGAATTGAATCATTGACTACAAATCAACCCATTGATTATGTAAATCAATTTATGGAAATCAGACAAGCATGTGAAAAGATTAAGAAGAATATTTCTTCTCATATTTTTGAATAGGATAGATNAGTCATCTTGTAATTTCAGATATAAATTGTTTTTTGGGATGTTTCTGATAGTTAAATTTGAAGGTTACTTAAGAGACATATCACAATACGTCTAGTAAATAATTTCAACTTCTAGTTCATTATAATTTTGGATATATAGCCTATGGAAGATAGGTTTTTTGACTCATCCTGGAATTTTCTCTATAATTGTTTTTATGGGAAGCTTCAGATAGTGAAATTTTGTGGAGACTAAGCATAAATGTCATAATATAGGTGGTAACAATTTTAGGTTCTATTTCATTAGATTTTAGGATATATCTCCTATGTAATTTAAGCTTTTTGACTAGTCCTAAAATTAGTCTCAAATGAGTCATCTTTTTATTCTCTATAAAAATGTTTTGGTGAAGTTTCAGACTATGAAATTTTCATAATCCAAAGAAGAAATAGTGAAGTTAGGTTTGTTTACTAATCCTGAAATTAGTCTTCAACAAGACATTTTGGTATTTTTTCTATAACTTTTAATCACAAAAGGTTTAGACTAATTTTAGAGAAATGTTTATGAGATTAAGAAGTAATATCATAATAATACATAATGAAATTTTATATTCATAAGGATTCAAAGTTTAGATATTTATAAGGACAAATTTCTTTCATCAAGACACACTTACAATCAATGGCATAACTTTTAATTGGAAGGTATATTTCAGGTGATTCAAAATTGTGATAAAAAATGTAAAATATGAGCATTATAATTTTCTCATATAATGACAAGGATATTTATAATTTTAGATATTTATAAGGACAAAGATATTCCATCAAGACACACTTACAATCAATGGAATAACTTTTAATTGGAAGGTATATTTTAGGTGATTCAAAATCGTGATAAAAAATGTAAAATATGAGCATTATAATTTTCTCACATGGAAAAGGGTTCTATAATAAATAGTACTAATACTCCTCATAAAAAATAAAACATGGAATCTAAAGAAAGTGAATACTTAGAAAACATGATAACCCAATTAAAGAACCAAGTTTAAGAAATGAATGCTAGTCTGTGGAAGCAAGTGGATTTATCAGATTTTGGAGAATACCTTAAAAAATGAATGGAAATTGAGAACATATGGAAAAGAATATGAATGAAATTTGGAAATGTATGGTAAAAAAGATGGAAGAATTGAAAATGTCCATGCATAAGGTATTCTTAAATACCCTATATGAGAGACTCCTTAAAGGATATAACAAGATGCAAGGAAATCATTAAAATAAGGAGAAAATGGTTGTTGAGACTCAATCACATATGGGGAGTATTTTTCACATTTGGAGAGAACAGATACTAAATATCGAAATCATTATCATTCATTACTCAAAGATCCATATCATCAAGGCTTCAAGTTGGCACCAAGGAACGACTTCATTATCAAGATCGATATGAGCAAGTTTGATAGTAAAGATCCTATAACATGGATATTTCATATAGAGAAATATTTTGATCTACACAAAGTGCTAAGCTTAGAAATGGTACCTATTGCATCCTTGTATTTAGAAAATGATCAATTTGTTTGGTATCAATGTCTTTGTGAAAGAAAAAATAATTATATTATCTCTTTTTCCATATTTATGGATGAATTCATATCACATTAGGGGGATATTAGGAGCAATATATTCTTTAGTAAATTGATTAATATTTGACAAAAAGGTCCAATTACATAGAAAATTAAAAACAAAATCCAAAATATTTGTCTTAGGGTAAAAACATTTCTTGAATATGATTTGTTAGATTATATCTCTATGAGCAATTTAAAGGAAACATTCAACATGAGGTGCATCTCTTTGAACCTAAGTCCCTAGAGAAAGATTCCAGTATGGCAAGGAAAGGGAAAAACAAATATATGGCTACTAGAAGGGTAGCTACTAAAAGATATAGAGAGCACCATGTTCCCTTTCCTGACCTTGGTCAAGCAACAAGGTTGACACCTCAACAAATGGATTAAAGAAGAGAAAATTGACATGTTTCAATTGTGACAACAAGTATAGTTGTAATAGCCAAATAAATTAAACATCCATTAATTCTACTAACATAACAGTAAAGTTCAATAATTCCTCTATATTGAGAAAATTGGTAAAATTCAAAAAGTTCTTTAATTGAGCACATTCTCAACACATTTGCATATAGATTTATCAACAATAATAAAATTTTATAGCAAAATTAAAACAAATACACAATTTAAATTACTTGGTTCTGATGCTAATTCGTCTTGTTGTTGCCTTCCTTCTTGTTGCTTGATGCACTGACCAACACTGCCCAAACCTACTATCCTCCCTGCCAACTAGTACAACTACCTAGCTCCAGGATATCATATGGATATCCTGGCCCCCATGACCAAAACCTCCAGCAAAACGGTGCCTATACTGATCCAATCTGACTCCAAAACTCAACTCCTCTCTGCAAATCCAAGAGTGCCCCCAAAAATCAATCCCCCATATCACGTAGAATGCCCTTCCCATAAACCTCC
>JZKD02S1604766.1:0-10660 GCA_000966675.3 Picea glauca | reverse complement strand
TGTGGGCTAGGTTGAGCCATGGGAGGTGCGTTTTGTAGATGCAGAGACAACAAGCTTGAAGGGGGGACTTCCAGGAAGCCTATCTTCTTCAATTTTTAGCCAAATGAGGTGCCGAAAAAGCCCATCTAGGGGTTTTTGGACATTCTAAAGCCATTGGAGCAGTCTATTTGGAAGTTTGAGCATTGTAAAGCACATTTTTGAGCACTTTGAGAAAATAATACAAATGATCCATTAGAAGCTGGACCAAGAGATGTAGCCCAAGAGAGGGGTGAACTACTTTATCATTTGATGTGTTATGTGTTTTCTATTCATTGTTTATGATTTTGTTTATATGCATCTTGAATGATTAAATCCTATTATAAGTTGTGTTGCAAAGTTTATCCATTTTCATTTTAACACATAAACTTTAATTGCAAATATTTTAAAGAATACAAGTCTTCTTCATTTTTAGATCAATTCCATATAGCACAAACTTTACCATGGTTGTCATATGTTAGAGATGACATGGTCGTTGGAGAGGTGGTTACAAGGGATGTTCCCCATGCCTTCGCAATCATTGGGCCTTCATCCCTTTTTCCTTCTTATCCGTGTATGAACCATTCCCAGAGTCTCGAAGTCTTGGAATATTTCCACGTGGCTCCAGCCTTCAACGAGGTTCCTCATCTTGCTTTTATGAATATACCCACAAAACTCCTGAAATATCGAGGTCCCATTATCAATTAGATCAAACAATTGTGCACCATGGGGTGACATGTGGAAAAAGATGGATATTACGTGTGGCCCTATTAATGAAAGACACGTGTCATGTTCCAATTGGCATATGAGCTTTGTAAAAATCATGAATCAAGGTGACACGTGGCATGCCGAACATGGGTCCACGTCACCATAGGTGATGTCAGTGTGTCATGTCACTATGGACTGACATCCTCCAGGAACCCCTAGCCTCTCCTACCTACGAATTCTCCTAGAGCTCCGAAGTACGAAATCCTTCCATCCACCTCCCAATATTTGTTGTTATCCCACAATCGAGACAGGTCCACGTAGATCCACAGATATACAACCTTTGTTGCTTCATGACTTCGACGTTCGGAGGTTCTAACTATTTAAATCCCTTTTTCTCCTAGAGTAGGTCAACATCGAACTGATCATGGTCTATATCCAATGGTCGAGAGAGATCCCGAAGAATTCTCATATCAACAGTCTGCGTTACTTCGCAAGTTCGACACTCGAAGGTTCCAACTGTTTAACGCCCTTTTTTCTCCTAGAGTAGGTCTTGGCCGAAGTTCTATACGATAATCCTTCCACTAGTTGATCAGATAGTTGGGATAGGTTCTCATCAGACTCCCCAGATAAATAGCTCACAACTCTAGCTCAAAGGTCCTTAAGTTTCAGTTTTCGGCCACTCCTAGAGGGATAATTGTCAACCCGAAACACACTGGAAATATGCGTGGCACCTACCTCGGGTTACTGACATCTCTTTACTATGTCACAAGGCCACAACACATGGCATCATCATTTATCGAAGCGTGGACCCCCACATTCTCTCGACGTGATACTAACTTCCCCACGTTCAAATGGTCAAGAGGGGTCCCAAAGGATTCTTAGATCGATAACCCACATTACTTCGCAACTACGACATTCGGGGAATTTTTTTTTATAACACCTCTATTGTTTTATAACATCGGACTGACCATGATGTAGATCCAATAATAAGGGGAGATCCTGAATGTCCTCAGATCTAAGGATCACGACCGAGGAGTTGATTGCAGTTTATCAAGGGGACTAATCCCATGTTTACAGGTAACTGACCACCAACCGTTGATCATCTGTGAAGTTACCAGTCTGGTAAGTCACCTTCGACACAAACTAGATGCTATGAGGATTCCAACATCTCGAAGCTACATACCCCCCGAAGCCCCAAAGATCATAAGGCTTAGCTACCGTTGGGTGTAGCGTTGGGTTCCATGGTCATGGTCATATGATGTTTTTGACAAGTTCTGAGGGCTACACACTTAGATCTCAGTCAAAATTTGGTTAAGGTCATGGGAATCAGTCTTTGGTTACTTAGACGACTGGTTTGAAGGAATTTCCCTCCATTCACAGAACTTAAGTTCTAAAATAGGGAAAGGTATTTTTTAAGGACCAAAAGGACTGTAGTAGTCCCATAGAGTATGCCCCAACTATATAACTATGAAGTTGATTCTTGGGAAAAATACCTTGAGGATTTTCCAACCTTCCTAGAAGCCAAACTTGTCATCTTAAAACCATTCAAATGCAACAGTTTATGGAAGAACAGTAAGAACTATTACCATCAATTTCACACGAGGCGCAATTTGTCATAGTTACAGACATTCAAATCATGCATTTCAATTCAAGTGCATAGGGTAAATGAAATACTTATCTATTACAGTAGATCACCGACCACTAACTGTGGGTGTTCTCATTACCACCCAACCGTAGGCTCAAAGGCATTCATTCTTAGTGTTGGCCACCCCCGTGCCAAGCCATGATATCACTAGGTAACTTTTGCAGTTTCTCATAGGTTCTTTCTCTTTCAGATCCTTTGTGAGGTTTATCAGATGCTCCCTTAACATCAAGCTCGCAACCTTCTTCTCCGGTCATTTTTTCTACAAATTCTCAAAGATCCTTTATCTTGTTCTCTCTAGTAACCAGAACAACTTAATCTTCCAGTTCTTCTTCTTATCTCAAGAGCCTTACATGATTTTCGTCTTTCTATCTATATATCTAGGTCGTGTATCCCCTCCCGGTGTTTCCCCTTCTTATCTTCCCTCATGTGTATTCTTGCAGGACTTTTTCCTCCCCAGGAAGGTTCTGGACCCGTCCTGTTCCTTATGTCGGAATAAAATTTGATTTGTCTGGGCCTGTAGGAAAACTACACTCTGTGGTACTTTGAGTTGACAGTTTTCTATCTCCTCAGCCAGACTCTCCATGCCTCCATTCATGGGGGTAGTTGATTGTTCAACCACCAGTCCTTTTCTCATTAACTGGTTTTTCCTTGGAATATGGATTAGGCGTATTATTTCAACAAAGAGGATTTAGTTTATTTTGACATAATGAACCCTCTCTATAGTTTCCTCACTCTTTCCTCTAGTGATATCATGGCCAGTAATTCAAGGCTTCACCCCCATAGTCAGTCATTGGAAATATAAAATATAATACATTTACATTGTTCACGTTCCATAGCATGGTAATCATAATTAATGATTAGTTACAAGGTGGGGGAAACATGGGTGTTACAATCCCCTCCCCCTTAAAAGGAACATCGTCCTCAGTGTTTTTTATCAGTAACACATGTCATGCCTTTGTCATTCAGTTGCTTCAGAAATATTGATCCTCTTTCTTGGTCTCATCCTTTCTAGACCCTTGGTCTTCATCACATGCCTTCAATAATTTTGGACAAGCAGCATATTAATCACAATTTCATTCGAAAACATCTTAATGTTGTTCAAAATTCAAGAGGAAAATTTCATAATCTAGCACAATACGTATCTATGTAGTTCGTGTATTTTCATCCACATGATTTTCTTGTTATCTTGGCTCGCTGTTTTTTTTTGGAAATAGCCATTGTGTGCATGATCCCAAACAATATTTTATAATAATTATCAAAGTCTCCTCTTCCTTGCAGTCACTCACCCTCCAGGCCCAGGCTCAAGCATCCCCTTCTCTGTTATACAGTTCCTTGGGTGATCCATATTTCCTTTCCAAGGCTTTCTCACACAGGAAGAGTTCGAAAGACTTCATTGAGCCTTACATTCGAGGCTTCCCGTAGACTTTCTTTGTTGAGACATCCCTTTAGCWTGTGTTTCCACAACACAACATATTCTAGGGAGATCATGGCTTAACACAGGGTTCTTCTATCTCAAYAGTAGCCTTTTTCATTCTTTCCATCTTGACATCCTTCACCTGTCCTCCTGAGACATATCTTTTTCGYCTCACCTGTATYATAGGTATACATAAATTATGATATATTATCATCAATTTCAAATTCAAATTTTTCTTGCAAATATGTCACCCACAGACTTCCAAATTCCACATTTATTTTTAGATATGTTCCTCTCMGGAATCAAATTCACAAGTATGGGAATTTCCTTCCCATAACCGTTTTTCTCAGTAGGAAACTGGTCTTCCTTATGGGCTTACAACACTACCATATCCAACACCCTTTTCTTCCTGCAATTTTGACATGCTTGAGCCAAACAAAATGTTAGTTTTACTACACATTATATTTTCAACACTATGCATACTAACAGTCCAAGTCATTTTCATATATTCAAGCGAACAAGGCAAAAGAAGATATCATTATTTACGTATGCATCCTTTTAACACACTAAATTTTCCCAATGCATTTTTTTTTTAATTGTGAAACGACTTTAATCCATGTGCCAATATTCATGGCTAGATTCATACCCAATGTACCCTTTATATTGGGTTAAATTTTTCCACACTTATGATAAGTACTTTATCATGGGGTGTTGGAGCTAAACCAACCTCTTCACCATAAGGTTTAATTCATTCTCATTCACTCTTATAGTAGGACTATGCTCCCTGCTATAGGTTGGTCACGATTCCAAATCAACACATATGAAACTTAAAAGTTTTCTATTGAATTCCCCCAAACATTATTCCTTCATTAGTAACCAGGGGGGGAACACTTATGGCCACCCAAGTTCTCTTTTATTTAACACCTATACAATTTAAGTAGAGTATTGGGAGTCCCTCCTTCCTTAATGGGAAATCTATTGTCTGCCCTCCTATGCAATATGCATTTCCTCAACGTATTCCATGTGATGCACTAACTATGAGCACCTTTATTCCCAATCTCCCTAGAGTGGTCATGGTACCCATGGTACTCCTTACTCATGCATTTTCTTGCAAGTATTATAAATCATCCTTGACTGGCATAGCCTTCCTTTCTCTATTGTTAAGATTCGTCTTTCCTGAATCTTACCCCGCTTGGGTAGAAATGACATACAACCATCGTCACTATAGTGTCAAAACCTTTAATTTCATTAGCACACCAGTTCCTCATCCCAGTGAAAACATAATATACAACAATAAAGGAGTTAAGGGCTCTTTCCCTTTTCCAACTCCTAAACAGTCTGGGACTTTTTGTCTAGCTGAGTTACTCCAAGGCCTCACCACCTTTACTTAATATGGCTCAACCAATCCTATTCATTCAAACTTACTTATTTATCTATTTTCCTTTTCCCAATTGTACTTGTTTCCACAACTGTTCTTTTAAAGTTTACAACTTTGTTTAAGCAATTCAAATTTTTCAAGGTGAGAAAAGTACCCCTTTTCCTCCTACTTTTCTTATGTAATCCACTCCCTACTGGGATCTTCCTTCGCTTTTCCTTGAGTAGCCTTGGCTAGGTTCACTCTAACCTATTGGATACATCAACATGCTCCAATAGTAGAATTTTGTTCATAATGAATTAAGAACCTGTGCATTCTTCACGTTACCATTCAGTCATTAGAATGGTCAACATTCCTTTGTTAGTCTTCCCCTCATACATTTTTTTTTATAATGTAATCCAGGATTCTTATATATATATATATATATATATATACTTGCAGTCCACTACTCAATTCTTAGTAGTCCTTAAGGTTGTGACTATGTTCTCCTGACAGAGTCTTCAAACAGTTCTTCCACAAGGGTCTCCTTCAACATGCAACTTCCTTATTTCATATCCTTCACTATTTGTGATGGCCTCGACCTTGAGTTAGCTTCAACTGTGTACCAAATATTTATATAAGGAATATAAACATGCATATTTTTTATGCATCCAAATTATTTATCCACACATATTCCTTTCTTTGTTAACTTACATCCATAATGTACTTAACCATATGCATAATCATAAGCCTATGTGTAGCTACCATAGGTATATTTCACAACTCACATACATATTTACTTTAAAATCATTCAACTCATGATTGTTCACAATCATTCTCATAAGATCCTCAAAGGCATAATCAGTTTTGCTCTTATCTTGATAACGGAGCATTGTTTCTCATTTACTCTTACATCATACATGTGCATCACTTGCACATTTAATATCATTCACTCATATCTATTTGGTCTTAATATCAGTCTTCGTATCAAGAAACCTCACCATGCATTAAATCCATGCACTCAAGCATATACAAACACAACTAAACATTCATCATGAAAGCTCACTGCTTGCATCTTTTCCATGTAACTCATACACATGGACATATCATACTTATAGATCCTCCTCCCAAGGATCTTTTTGTCATTCTTATGACAAGTCTCATAGAGATACTCAACACTGAGATGCTCTATTTGCTGAGAGATTGCATTCATTCATATGATATCCACATTGCAGGTTTAACAGACATAATCATAACTATTTCCCCCTTTTCATATGACAACAACCAGTAAGAAGGCATTTTTTCCTCAACTAGTATAAAGTTATTCAACAATACATAAATACCATATGGGAAATTCCAACAATTCCCAAGGCAATAAGACAACTTATCAAGATTATTTTTCATGCCTCAAACCATTTTTGGTTAACAAACATTTTTATCAAGGGAATCATTTTCTATATTCCCTCTCACTATAACTTGAGTATACCGAGCCATGTCTTATGTGTATATCATCCACCTCTGGATTTCAACTTGACCCATTGGTCATCTAGAAGTGTCCCAACACTTCCTTTACCACATTCAGGATCAACATTTCATTAACCATTCTACCTTATCCTCATAAGGCACTATGTACTCAACATCATAAACATTTTGCTTATGTTCCCATAGTCAGATCATCACTAACCATATGATCTATGACATCACAATATTCTACATTCAATGGTAGACTATAGTAAGTATATATGCATGTCATGTGCATTCTCTATCTTTGTGATGTGCATTTCATCATATCTTCATGCACCAATCATTATACCCATGTTTGCAATGCAGAAGGGTTCCACTTACTTACTTATTGCATTTTCATGCATAGAATTACCCTTAGCTAATACAAATTTACACTACTTTATCACAAACATGATCTTTTGAATTTCCTCATGTCATTCCACTTCTTCCATGAATTCTTTTATTTTACAAGGGGGGAATACCCCAGTAGGAAGTTCTTTTTAGTTATGACAAGTCAAGTAGGTTGATCTCACCTACTTACATAAGGTCTCTAGGCATGAAGGAATGTACTCCTAATGCAAAATCCTCCATTTAATCAACATTTTTAATTAATAGAGGCTTCATTAAGCCCACTTTTAGGAAACTCTTGCCACCTATTCAATCCATTTTCTTTCTGGAATCAAATACTCCTTAAAACAATTTTATGCCATTTGCATCCAAGTTTTATTATTAATTTCCCTCGACATAATCCCATTTTTGTAGGAATGGATATCATTTCTCAAAAATAAGTTATAGGCTTCTTCTGCCACAGTCTAGCATGATTCAATATCGTTGGGTAAAATCCCAACTGAATTTTAATCTACATTAGTCTCCTCAAGGAACTTATGCTAATAATTTTCCTATGAAAGTAATACTCTCAACAGGCTCATCTTTGCCTTGATAAAATAGTCTTATGATTGTTCTCTGACCCATCAAGTCATGTCTTTGAATTATTCTCTACTAGATAGGGTAGGGAAGGGTTCCCTCTCCCTTAAAATTTTCTAAGAAAAAATATCACTTGACTCTTTCGTGAGCCCAAGGAGGCCAAGTGTTGTTTCTCACTCGAATACCACTTTGTAACACACCCAACCCCTTAAGTACCTTTTTAATGGATGGGGCATCATTTTTTTTCTTTTCTCCATCATATTGAATCATCTTCCCGATATCGCCATCACCTTCTGCTCATCAAGAGATTTCCAACGATTTTTACCATGCTCAAATTTGAGCTTTGGATTGGAAGTTATTCCCTTCTGAAGCTCGTCAGGAATCATCGGTCAAAGGCCACATGACACCCATGTGGGTTCACCTCATTCATACCATTCCACCTAGCACAAAATTGGCCATGGATTTCATCCCTTAGATATGGCATGGCCACTGGAGAGTCGGTTACATGGGACATTCCCCATGCCTTCGCAATCACCAGGCCTTCATCCCTTCAACCTTCCTATCCATGTTTGAACCATTTCCAGATTCCCAAAGTCCTGAAATACTACCACGTGGCTCCGGCCTTTGGTGAGGTTCCTCATTGTAATATTATGAATATACCTACAAAAATCACAAACTCCCTAGGTCTAATTAGCCATTGGGTCAAAAACCTGTGCACCAAGGGGTGACATGTGGTAAAAGATGGATATGATGTCGTATTAATGGAATACATGTGTCACATTCCAATTGGCATATGAGGTCTTTAAAAAGAACAAATCAAGGTGACATGTGGTATGGAGAACATGGTTCCACGTCACCCTAGGTGATATCAGCATGTTGTGTCACTCTGGACTGACATCCTCCGTGAACCCCCAGCCTCTCCGAAATCGTGCCATCCACCTCCCAATATTTATTTTTTATCCCATGGTCGAGACAGGTCCACGTAAATCCCTAGATCTTCTACCTTTGTTTCTTTTCATCTTTGGCGTTCATAGGTTCTAACTGTTTAACGCCCTTTTTCTCCTGGAGTAGGTCAATGTCAGATTGACCATGGTCTATATCCAACAAAATACATAGATCCTAAATAATACTTGGATCAACAGTTTGTGTTACTTTGCAAGTTTGACGTTCAAAGGTTCCAACTGTTTAATGCCCTTTTTCTCTCGGAGTAGGTCTTCGTCGAAGTGCTATATGTTAATCCTTCCACTAGTTGATCTGATGCTTGGGAGAGGTTCTCATTGGACTCCCTAGATTAACAACTCATAACTCTAGCTCAAAGGTCCCTAGGTTTCAATGTTCGTCCACTCTTATAGGGACACTTGTCAACCCGAAACACATTATCAAGATGCATGGCACCTACCTTGGGTTACTGACATCTATTTACTATGTCACAAGGCCACCACATATGGCATCATCATTTCTCGATGTGTGTACCCCCATGTGCTCTCGACGTGATACACATGTCCCCATGATCAAATGGTTGATAGGGGTCCCGAAAGATCCTTATATCGATGACCCACATTATTTCGCAACTTCGACATTTGGGGGTTTTGGTGTTATAACACCTTTGTTCTCCCGAAGTGGTCAATGATGGAATGACCAAAATGAAGATTCAACTATCATAAGAGATCCTGAATGTCCTCAGATCTATGGCTCGCATTACCTTTCGATCAAGAAGTTGATTGGGGTTTAGCAAGGGGATTGATCCCACATTTATGGGTAACTGACTGCCAATCGTTGGTCATCATTCAAGTTACCAGTTTTATAGGTCACCTTCGGTGGAAACTGGATTCTATGAGTATTCCAACATCCCAGAGCTCTAGACCCTCGAAGCCCCAAATCTCAAAAGGCTTAGATCTTGTTGGGAGTAGCACTGGGTTCCATGGTCCTGGTGATATGAGGTTTTTGACAAGTTCTGAGGGCTACACCCTTATCTCTCAGTAGAAATTTGGTTAATGTTGTGGGCATGAGCCCAAAGTTACTTGGATGATTGGTTTCAAGGAAGTGCCATCCATTCATAGAACTTAAGTTCTAAAATAGGGAAAGGTATTTTCAAAGGATCAACAGGACTGTAGAAGTCCCATAGAGTCTGCCCCGACTCTAGAAACGTGAATTTGATCCCTCGTAAAAATACCTTGAGGATTTACCAACCATCCCATCGGCCAAATTTGTCATCTTACAACCATTCAAATGCAACAGTTTACAGAAGAACAGTAAGCACTATTACCATCAATTTCACGTGAGGCACAATTTGTCACAATTACAAACATTCAAATCATGGATTTTGATTCAAGTGCACAGGGTAACTGAAATACTTATCTATTATAGTCGATCATAGACCACTGACTATGGGTGTTATCCTTTCCACCTAGCCGTAGGCTCAGAGGAATTCATTCTTAGCACTCTGGCCACCCCCATGCCAATCCATTATTGTTGGAGTTACTTCACACACACCTAGGATTTCTTTTTCCTAAGGTTTTTATTCTTTTATTAGTCATAATTAGTCATTATCTAGTCTCCTATATTTTAGGGTAGAATATTCCACCTGGATAATAATCTCTTTCAGTTGACACTTCAGTTTGACTAGTTGAGTTGAGTTTAGATGTTGCATTGGGATCATCACCATGCTAATTCGACTTTGCCTTGGTAGCATCACTAGAGTGGTGCATTAGCCTTGATTCCCTCAGTTAACTCCTCACTACTCTTTGTTTAGTCAGTTAACTGAAGACTAGTTGCCTAGTTAACTTAACTAGGTGGTAGTTCACTCCCGTAACTACCTGAGAGATTAGAATAGGTGGCAGTTCACTCCCGTAACTGTTGGTGTGTGTCCAGATCAGTCTATACTATTGATTAAGGTTGGTTTTCATTGATCTCAACCCTTGAAGAAATCCCCATAACACAAATGTTTAGGTAATGGAACCAATATTGTTTGATGTAAATATGTCTCATTATTGTTTTGTCATGGTTGATAAGAAGTAAATATGGATGAACTCCAAAGTGGTCACCTTATGGTGAAAGCCCTCATGGGAAAATTCTTTGTGGAGTAAGAGAACCCATG
>JZKD02S1604755.1:140475-175281 GCA_000966675.3 Picea glauca | reverse complement strand
GAAGGATTTTTTTTGGGATGGCCTTAAAACTGATGTTCAAAGGTTTGTGGTAGAATGTTTGGTTTGCCAACAAAATAAGGTGGAAATAATTAAGACCCCAGGTCTTTTACAACCACTAGCCATCCCAAGTCAGCGCTGGGAGGAGGTTTCCATGGATTTCATCACAAGGTTACCGAAGTCTGAAGAAAAGAGTGGCATCATGGTGATTGTTGATAGACTGACCAAGTACGCACACTTTTGTGCACTCTCTCATCCCTTTAAATATAGTACAGTTTCCACCACATTCATGGAGACAGTTCAAAAGCTACATGGCAGCCCAAAGATTATTGTAAGTGATAGAGATCCCATATTCACTGGACATTTTTGGACAAAATTATTTTCTTGTTTGGGTACTCATTTGGCTCATAGCTCATCCTATAATCCTCAATCTGATGGACAAACAGAGATAGTGAAAAAATGTCTGGAAGGCTACCTTCGTTGCTTTGTCTCTGATAAACAAACATAATGGTTCAAATGGTTACCCTTGGCAAAATGGTGGTATAACACTTCCTTTCATACTACAACAAAAAAGACACCATTTATGGCACTCTATGGATACCACCCTCCTTCCATTAATTCTTCTCTAAAATAAAAATCACGTGAGAATGTTGGTCGAAACACTTTACAAATCTTTAATGCATGGGTGTGGAGTTGGAGAAACTGGAAGAAGCCGCAAACAGCCATCAAACAATATTAATATATGTTCCATTTCTAAGGCAGGCATACCTATGACCGGAAGATGATATGACTCAAAGCATGGCCACCGACCAATACATTGCAGATCCATGAAAAATATTGACTAAGGATATGGCCACAAAAGATACAATGTGGATCCATACCTCCATGACATGAAATGATCATAGCCACAAAAAATACATAGTGGAGATAAGATCTGATAAAACATAGCCACATACCAATACAATGTGGATCTATGTAACAATCTATACATCAATATGCTCAAATGATATCCTTCGTAGCCTGGGAAAATCAGTTATCAGAGTGAACACTCAACCCAGGGTCTTCTTACCGATCCTGATGTGGTACAAATATAACCATGTGAATAGATGTTTTGATGTCGAACATGGTAGAAACCAGTTGATTACCAGTCAATGAGGTAAACTGTTAAAAAGTGCGAGAGAAATCACCAATGATTTCAATGATTCCCAAGGCACCCTAGTACAATCCAACGAATGTGAATAGATGTGTTGAAGTCAAAAATTTGTGGATTCATCCGATCACAGTTAAATGATGTAAATCCACTGTCGGAAGCTAGGAGAACTGCCATTGAGGAGTAAATCAAAATCCAATGGGTCCTGGACTACCATAACATCAATGAAGACAGTTTTCCCTCCCAAAGTTATAAGAAACTAAGGAAGGAATCCTAAAGGGTGATTGGTTCTTCTGTTAAAAGCTAACAGATTCTGCGTAACTAGTACAAGTTGAGGATAATTGAAAGCTTGCCAAGCAATAGAGGATAAAATACTAACGGACGCACCTTCATCTATCAGTGTCTGAGGAATGACCTGACCACAAACCTGTACTATAATATTGAAAGGAATGTGAGAGGGAAGATGAGGTCCAGTTAGTGCACCCCAATAAAAAATGATGGCCTCATTACTTGGAGGGGGTTTTACAGGAGAAGGATGAATTCCCCCCAGCACGGTAGATTCTGTATCAACGAGAAAAACATGGGTAGTATCGGGTTTACTCTCTAGAGGGAGATTAGGATCTACCAATGATGGGATCAGATCGACCACTTGGTTTTTATTCTTCAAGGGGAGAATGGGGTCGACGAATGTCGATGGAGGAACCAGATTGACCACTTTGACACTCTTCAGAGGAGGAGTGGGATTGACCGATGATGTAACCGGAGCAACCACTTTGGGTTCACTCTTTAGATTAAGAGTGGGACTGACCGATGGAGGAATTGGATCAGCTACTTTGGGTAGTGGTTCAACCGAGGATGAAACCAGATTGACCACCTAATCAACCAGATTGACCAGTCCATCAACTAACAATGGGTTGGGAGAAATCTTACGATAACCAGTTGAAAATTGAAGATTTTCCAAAAGAGAAGAAGCCTCTTCCAGACGAGGACAAAGGTGAGATTAATTATCACCTTCGCATAACAAACCTTAACGTCACTATTTGATGGGGTGTCACCAACATGTATAGAAGGGACCGATAATTTAGAAGACCACATTTCTAAGACCTTGGGATGAGCAGGGTAATCCCTCAGAAAGTGGTCACCCTTACAAATAATGAAAGGGAATTTGGGTTTCATATTATTCATTTTAGTCGTATCGACCTCATGAACACTCCCAGTACAATTAACAATAACTGGTTGCTTGGATCCAACATCTGATGTAGTTGGAGGTTTGGTCCCTTTCTGGTTCTTTTTCTTCTTCTCTTTCTGTTTCTTCTTCTTCTTATCAACCTGGCTACTCACTTTAGAGATTTCACTAGGCGAAGAAGGAGAAAGGGAAGGAGACCAGATGGGTGAAGAAGGAGAAAGGTCGACATGAGGTTGATGTGTTCGTGGGGTGCTTACATCTGAAGCACTTGCTGCATTCGTGATTATCGGAGTGGAAAAAAACCATATTGGTAACCCAATTGTGAGACCTGAAAGGCTCAAAGTAACGATGTAAGGAGGACCAAAGTTTTTGTAAGAAGGAAAAACAAAAGGTTCCCCCGGAGCAGGGGTTTCTCCATTGGTAGTTTAAGGAACTGATGCCATTTAACAAAGATCCAACCTAGAGTCTCCTAGGAAAAATAAACAACACACGCTAAAAATCTAGGAAGCAATAAAAAAAACAAAACCTTCTCACAATGAACGCACTAGTTGGTGATGAAATCCAATGTCCCGGATACAATGTAAGAAGGGGCTAAGATAGAGCGGGTGGAAAAGTTACGTTGACGACCTGCTTAACAGACTAACATCTTGGTGCAAGCTCCCACACATAATCATGGGTATACCCTCCAAGGAGCTTGAGTGAGTTTGGCCAATGTCGATTCCAAGTACTGTGAAGACTTTCCCCTCCATAGTCACCTTGTGTAAAGACCCTAAAGATATAGGCTACTAAGGTTACCAACTACAACAATGATGCCAAGGGAAACATTCGACAGTCCAATCCACGCACAAAGACAGGGTATCTAGTCCGAAATCAACTCAAGAGGATCCCACACATAAATGTGGGTATACCCTCAAGTGAGTAACTCTGTCGGGTATACCCCCAATAATATGTGCAATATCTACATTAAGACCAACAAAGCAGGGTGAGTAACTCTGTCGGCCCTAATGCGACCTTGTGATTGACCCTTGTGTTAGAAGGGCTTCCCGGGACAAAATGTAGCAAGTGGATTTCACTGCTCCCTAACTCAAGATTCTATGTTTGTTTACAACTTTGGAAAGTTATCTTTCACACCTATTCCAAAGCCCTACACCTTAAGCTAATGTAGGTTTTCTACCAGAAAATATAAAAATTTATAATAAATTTTAGTTTAGCTCTTGATTTTTAAGGCCATTGTTTGCTCAAGAGGAAAATAGCGTGGACTAAATGATGTTTTGACCGACTCTAAGCAATGAAAAGTAATGAGAATGCAAATATTTCACTTTGATGAAAGTTATATTACGAGAAGGAGAAAACGTTTATCATTCCCGGATGCGTAATGTCTCGAAATGCCAAAAACCATGAAATTTCGCTACTTCAAATGCATTCTAGTTTCACTACCCAAAATAAAGAATGAAACTATCTTCTTTGTTTGATTCTAATGTATAAATAAAGTAAATACAAATCCTTCAATGCTCGGCAACTTTCAATCAGAAGAAAGAGTCATATGCAGATGCAAAAGACATGAAGTGACAAAGTTTTCAAACAAAGCATGGACTCAAAGCAATGAGAACTGAAAGAAAATAAGTAGAAACTTGTTCTAACAAGAACTCAATCAAGGATTCAACAATTGACAAACATTCTATGAGTACAATAAAATGCAGAGAAGAATCCAAGAAAAGACAGGGAGAAAGAGAAAATTCTCAAATTGTCCCGAAAAAACAAGAAGCTAGAACTGTAGGGTAGCGCTTTTTAGATATCAACGCTCTGATATGGCCTATAGGGGGGCATTGATCTTCCCAGAACCTCAAAAAAAAAGCCAAAAAATGCAAAAAAACTCACCCAGAATGCACAAAAATTGGTGAAATTGCTAGTGAAGATGGGAGAAAGGTAATGGATCATAAACAAACAGTAAAACTGATCTAAAAGGCGGGAAATGGGTAGGGAAAATCCAAGGAAAGATAAATCAATGTCAATCCCCAGTGGAGTCGCCAATTTCTATTGTAGGAAAATTCCCCTGCGGACAGGTGAATTCCGTCTTGGATCTTAGACCCCTATGACCAAGATAGAAAAGTGATAATTTTGAACATTGACTTTCCTTTAAACATAGCTAATTTAGTCAACAGAAAAGAGGAATAAAGTATGAGTACCTTTTTATGAAGTTTTTCCTCGCTCAGTCGAATTTGAGCTTGATCTCCAAGTCCTTTAACGAGTCTTGCAAACAACAGAGACAAAGCATACTTCCTATTATACCATGATTAGTTTAATGCTAGATTTACCCAAAAGAGACAAGTCCATGAAAATGTACACAAACTTGAAGGAAACAGACCAAGCACATGTATTAATGAGAACTCAAAAGAGATACTTACAAACCATTGATGAAGTCGTAGCAGCCTCTCCAAGTCCTCCTCGTCCAACCCTTGCACAAAGCTCTCAAGACCATAAGTTTGATACCTCCAATTTGCTTCCTTCCTTATGAGATTATAAGTTTGGTATATCTAAACTTCTCCATCGAAATCCCTCATTATATAGTATTTGGAGGCTTAACCACCATGGAGAGGATCTCTCATCAGATCCACTAAAAAAGGGATCTCTAAGATATTTAGGGAGAAAATTTTTCTTAAGGATTTTAGGGAGGAAACTTCTCTTAAGGGTTTTAAAGAGGAAATATTTCAACCATACATGAGATCCTCCACCTTTCCTAAAAAATAGGAAACCAAATGTGAGGTGGATTCTCACACTCAATTAATTTCTTTTTCATGAATATTAATAATAATTCATGTGCACTTAGTATTTTGGCCTTCATATAATACATCCCTCCTCCACATTGACTAGGGATTGTGACATAGGTTATTACAAAATGTTTATGTGTATGAGACACTTATATGACACTCTATGACACTTAAGGCGAGGTACCTAGGTGTGAAAATTTCATGTGTAACATTCTTTCATGTTTAGAGAGTCTAAAAAGAGCTTAAAAGAGACTCCAGGGGGTTCCTTTTTCGTATAACCTTTACGAGTCCAAAAAAGTGATAAAAGTCTACCTAGTTACATTCTCATGTTTTTTCGAGCGTGAGAAAGAAAAAATACTAAGCTCGGTATTGGTTTCATTTTTACACAAGCTTGAAACAATATTAAACCATGCTTGTAAATTCCCAACGTAAATTCCAAAGGTTGGGATACCCATGGATGGTTGGTACTTTGCCCCCAGCTTGAAAATCTAGTGGCATAACTCCAGAATGATAATCAAAGGTTGGAGACATGCCCCCCCAAGCTTCATTTCATTCACCGACTTTGAGGTTGTCACCAAGTTTTCTACTAGATGGAGAAAAAGGATAAGGGTGGATGAAATGAAGGTTCAAATACGAGACCTAATGAAATACTTGACTTGTTAGGAGAGGTGACTATTTCATTTTTTAATGAGCTTGATACATGAAAAGAACTATGTGTAACGAGCTTGACCTAGGTGTGCAAATTTCATGTGTAACATTCTTTCATGTTTAGAGAGTCTGAAAAGAGCTTAAAGGAGACTCCAGGGGGTTCATTTTTCATATAACCTTTACGAGTCCGAAAAAAGTGATAAAATTCTACTCGGTTACATTCTCATGTTTTTTTGAGCATGAAAAAGAACAAAGACTAAGCTCGGTATTGGTTTCATTTTTACACAAGCTTGAAACAATATTAAACCATGTTTGTAAATTCCCAACGTAAATTCAAAGGTTGGGATACCCATGGACGGTTGGTACCATGCCCCGAGCTTGAAAATCTAGTGTCATAACTCCATAATGATAATCAAAGGCTGGAGACATGCCCCCCCAAGCTTCATTTCATTCGCCAACTTTGAGGTTGTCCTTCAGAATTTTGGCTTAGATATCCTTGGTTACCTCAGACACCTATATATATTCAATATTCTCAAGTGTGATTAAAAGGAGAAAGCCTTGCCTTTTATTTATACTCTCCAAGTAGCTTCCTTAAAAACATCTTCTAGGTCACTTGGCCCCGCTTTCCTTATTTTAGGGTTAACCCACTTCTAATTTCTCCATTAAATTTATTATTAAAATAATTTATTTTGTATTCACTTTGAATTATAATACACTCATTACTTCACTTTATTATTTACCTTTTAACGTATCTTAAACCACTTTGATTACTTTGACCTTTTGGGGCTTCTAGATGACATATGAGGTCCTCCAACTTCGTAAGGCCATAATTCTCAAACCATGAGGATTTATGTCACGTTACACATACCATCAGAAATGGAATGACATGTAATATCCATATAGAATAATATTATTTGAAAATATATCATAACTCATATCGTTATCCATCAAAAAAACTTGGGTCCATTACCCAAACCTGGGGTCTCCAACTTTTCATGGCCATAACTCTCTAACCGTGAGAAGTTATGTGACGTTCCACATACCAATGGAAATGGAATGACAAGCACTATCCATATAGGATATTTTACCTTACAAATTCATTTTCCTTCATCTCATTATTCAATAATTAAGCATGGGTTCTCTTACTCCACAAAGCGTCTTCCCGTGAGGGCTTTCATCATAAGGGGACCACTTTGGAGTTCATACATCTTTAATTCTTATCAACCATGAAAAGAAAATAATGAGTCATATTTACATCAAACAATATTGGGTCCATTACCCAAAACTTTGTGTTGCGGGGCTTTCTTCAAGGGTTGACATCAATGACAACCAACCTTAATCAACAATCTCCCCCTTTGGCATTGATGGCAACACTCTGATGCAATACTGAAATCATATCACTCATGCTCCCCCTGGAACCATGTCTCTGTCCTATGTATATGATAAATTTGCCTCTGTCCTCTGCATCTGATAAATCTGCTCCCCCTGGAACCATGCATCTTGTTATCACCATATAATTCCCAGCTGGTGTCTGAGTTTCAGAAATTTTATGACGGATTAAATTACCGCAGAGTTGTGATAAATTTAGAGGACCCATCTATATCTGGCGGCATTTGGACGAAGTAGCGGAGATATGAAGAACAAAGCTCAGTTGACCGTCGATCTCAAAGGCGTCCTGGATCAACGGATGAGACATGTATCAGAGATACAACTAGCACAAATATTAAGCAGTCGAGGGAGGATCGGGGGAAAACCGTCACGGTTTTTTGCGGGATGGGTGGCGCCCTTAGAAGTATATCAGAAGGGAGGGTTGTATGACCAAAACCACCTTTTTCAACCTCTGATGTCACAGTCATCGGGCAAGATGCTGACCGTAGATCTTGAAACGATCCGGATCAATGGCCGAGGTGCAATTCGACGATCGAAGTAGCGCGAGAATTAGACGACAAGGGGAAGATTGGGGAAAACTGCCCTGGTTTAAATCATGGACACACGGTTTTCTCTGAAACACATCGAGGCTAAGGATGGTTCATCTAAAACCACTTTTCTCCAAACCCTGATGGTAATAGATGCCTATAAAAGGAGGGACCCCAGGCATTATTCTATGAGTATTTGAAACAGTCGGGTGGTCAGAGAGATTATTCATGATGGTGAAATGTTTCTTTTTGTTAATGATTGTAAGTCATTTCGTATACTGAAACTGACATCCAAAACTATTACAGAAGCTTAAACGTTTCAGTTTCAGTTATTTTTTATCAAATTGTATAAGTACTAAGAGGCTTGAATTAGCCAAGGGGGGGCAGAAGTGTAGGAGCACCTTTTTGGTTGTATCAAACTTTATTTGTAAATCTTATGAATCTGAATGCAATACAAATGCAAAAGATTTTGAAGTCTCTATGAAAAGATTCTAATGGGTGGTGATATGAGCTTTGTTTCCTTTCATCGTATGTATTTCATGTAGCCTGTCATTTCATTTAAATTTTCTTCTGTTTAATTTGGAGAGGTTAAAGGTCCATAATTCTTCCTGCGATGCTCTTGGTCTAAGCAATTTAAACTATGTGATTGCCTTCTTAACTTATTTAGAATTCATTTCAGCAATGCTCTGATGTAGTTATTTGTCCTCTTTATCTTCCTACACATCTTTTTATTTCAAGAATAACTCAGATTCATCGCCTTATTTAGCCTTTGTCCTCTGGAGAGTTCTATCAGTCTATGCATTGTCTTCGTTCACTTTTAGAAGTTTGACTCCATAGCCCATAGTGTTCCCCTTTTCTTCGCCAACAAATCTATTAAAAATCTCGCAAACAAATCAAATATAGACATCGGTTTCCATAGATATATCAAGTGACACGAGAGAGCCCTCTCTGAGTTAGGTAGGCTAGTGCCTCAACTCTAAAGCTGGTTGAAATAGTTACCTCTGTCGTTTGTCTATTTAGCTAGACAAAATTTACAGATTGCTAACATTTTGGCACCGTTGCTGGGGATGAAATTGAAAAATTTTCCTTGGGAAGAACGACATGGTTGATTTCTAAGGTCTAAGAGAAGCAGACACTTAGGAACATATTGGTTGTATTCCTAATCTGGCGACTCCACACATCAAAAATCAGTTTGAAGGCGATTCCGCTGGTAGAATAATCCTGAAATTCAAATCTTCAATGGTGACTCCACTCTCAATGCGTAATCCAGCTTCTAAAACATTATTATTGACTCCACTCAAGATTCAAATGTAATTCAGAGACTCCACTAGAAGATGAGATCCCTTGATAGAGGTATGAAAAGACATTATGGAAGAAAACAAGTACTTAAAATTGGATTTTTTCCAAGGCATTTTATTGTTTGTTATAAGTTACCTCTAGTCCTTCCTTGAACATGGAAAACAAATTTTTATTTACCTGTTTCATTCTAATTATGATCATGAGAAACTTGCAATTGTATATCCTCCTCTTAAATTGGAACATGCATATCCTCATTGTATCACTGATTTTGATAAAAAAATTCCATCTGGGCCATGTGATGACCATAACCAAGTTGATGAGCCTCATGAAACCATGGTTGACGTTTCATCTCCTACACTTGATCCAACACCCTCCAAGACGCATCATAGATACAGACCCTTAAATTTACCCCACATCCTTCATGATTTTCCTCCAAAACACTATGAGTACCTACCTATGTTTGATGGGGAACCTGATTCCATATCAGCTGAAAAACACATCCAAGGGTTTGAGCATTTTATAGATTTGTTTGAGATTTACCATGATGATGTTTGTATGAGGGTCTTCTCTCAATCCTTGAAAGGAGACACCAAATATTGGTTTAAAAATTTGTAGCCAGAGACAATTAGCTCATGGGAGGAATTGAAGGATGTCTTTTAAAGTTTTGGGGCAGGAAGAAATTTTTGGATCTACAACTTATAGAGTTCTATGCCTTAAAAAAGCAGAGCAATGAAACTATTTCTATATTCAATAGAAGGTTTTCTAGTATATATTACAATTTGTCCAAATAAATTCAACCCACTAAAGATGTTGCCATGCTCCATTATGCAACTACTCTTCATCTAGATTTGTCTTTCCTCCTGATGGAAAGAAGACCTAAGTTCTTACAACAAATGTTTAATGATGCTCGGGACATTCAACACAACATCCAAGCATGTAAACGGATCCAAAATGAGGGGTTGAATGCTCAAGAACATGAAAGTGAATATGAACAAAAAATAGTTGATTGGAATCTTGAGCATAAAATTGACAATATCATAGGTTCTCTAGAAGTTTCCAATGCTAATGATTTTGCAAAAAATTATATTCCACTTGTTGAAACAGGAGGTGTTGATTTAGCTTTTGATCCATCCCATGATAAGCAAGGGGCTGATAGTTTTATGTATTCATTTGTAGACAGTCAAGTGAGTTCTTGAACATAGGAAGTTGTAGCTTCCATCTGGATGCATCCAGAAAAACCAGGGTGGTAGGGTGGTGCAAGGGAGAACCATTTTTCTCTATTATATAGGTTGGTGCATGTGTGACTGGAAGTTGGTGCTTCCATCCAGTTGGTGTTGGAACATGTATGGAGTTCGTGCTTCCTTCTAGTGGGTGCTAGAGAAACCAGAGAGTTGGTGCTCTCAACAAGTTGCAACTAGTAAAACAGAGGTGGTAGCCTCACAAAGAGTGGGTTCTCATAAGAATGATAATTTATAGAAAACAAAGACTACTTATCATATCAAGAAGAAGAGGTTTTCTCCCTTTATGGGTTTCCTCAGGAATATCTGTCTCTGTATACTTCATATGTGTGATTGATGTTGAATACTCTATTGCTTACTTCCCTGAATTATTGTGATCATCATTAAGTGTTTTGTAATGAGTTTAAAATGGGTATAATTTTTTAAGCACATTAACAATTGATTCACCCCCCCCTGTCAGTTGTCTAACAATTGGTATTAGAGCGGGTTCCTTTTATTTAAGGGTAGATCCTAGATCTTAAACATGACTAGCCATGAATGAAATTCAACCAATAAGGGCCCCCTTTTCAATGGAACAAAATTTGCCTTCTGGAAAGTTAGGATGAGAACCTACATAATGGATTTAGGTGCAGATGTCTGGGATGTGGTAGAGACTGGTTATGTAAAGCCAGTTGTACTAGATTCTAAGGATGACAAGTTAGAATTCATATTCATTGCTAAGGCTATGAATTCTATTCTGAGTGGGCTTGCAAAAGTAGAATTTGTAAAATTTATGCACGTAGAATCTGCCAAAGAAATGTGGGACAAACGCATTAGCGGTTATGAAGGTAATGAGAAGTTAAATGATGCCAAGATTCAAACCTACAAATTATAGTTTGAACAGATAAATAAGAAAGAGGATGAAAATGTTGGGAAGTACTTTCTGAGAGTTGAATAACTAGTAAATGCAATGAAAGGACTTGGTGAAAAAATTGAGAATATCTCTTTAGTTCAGAAAATTTTGAGATCTCTGCCAGATAGGTTCAACCCAAAGGTCTCTGCTATAGAAGAAATTAATGATCTAAAATATCTTCCTATTGACCAACTCCTAGGAACTCTGACTACTTATGAAATGAGGATAGGTAAATATAAACCCACCTTTAGAGAAGCATCATTTAAAGGATATAAGAATGAGGATTCTGAGCCTGATGAAATTGAAGCAAAATTTGTGAGAAGACTAAAGAAAGGATCATGCAAGTACCAAGGAAAATTTCCCTTCAAATGTTTTAACTGTGGAAATATAGGTCACTTTACATATAATTTTCCACACAAGAAGAAGGACCAGAAAGTTGAAGGTAAAGAGAAGTACAAATCCAAGATATTTGGTAAAAATAAAAGTTTATGTGTAAACAATAAAGACTCTTCAGGAGACATAGATACTGATTCTGCTTGTGAAGATAAGGTTAATGACTTTATGTTTATAGCCAAGGAGGAATATGATAATAAAATCATAGGAAATGATGTTGATGATGAAGAAGCTGTGGTTGACTTGGAAGGAGAACTGATCAGTGCTCTAGAAGAAATTGCTAGACTCAAATTTAAGAAGAAAAAACAAAAACAATTGTTGATACAGTTTGAGAAAGATAGTAAAAAACCTGATGAAAACTTTGTCCTGCTAAAAGTGGAATTAGAAGAGGCAAAGAAAATAGAGGACATTCTAAAACAACAGTTATCAGAGAAGAAGGCAAGATGTGAATCCTTGGAATAAGAGGCAGTAAGAACCATAAAAGAGATGGAGAAGTTTAAAGCATTGTATCTCCAAAATCTTCCAAGCATTAAAGTCTCAACATAATTAAATGACATTCTGATCAAACAAAGATCTCCTTTGTTGAATACTGGTTTAGGCTATGTAAGTGGTTCAAGCAGGAAACAACCAGAAAGAAAAGAGTTAGTAAAGATGATCAAGTTCCAAGTTAGAAGACAATCAGACCATGTGAGTACTCTGCCACCAAGAGCCAATAAACACAAGATGATCCATGATAAAAAACAAAGATATCAGAAGCTAGCAACAAATTCCAAGAAGAAGGCCATCCTTCAGGTACCAAAATTTCTTCCATGCTTACTGTTTTTACTACTTTAATTTTGGTCATAAGATTGCAAATTTTCAAATTAAGTTTAGAGACATGCAACTGAGGAGATCAAGAAATAAACAATATTTGCAACATAGAACTAAACAACCAATGAGTAGACAAAGTTGCACCAATCACTTTGACCTATTGAACAATGAGATCGAATGATATAACTGTCATAACTTCGGCTACAAAGATGCAAAATGCCATCTGAAGAATTACAAAGAATATCCAAGGATAAAACCCTTAGCTATAAATTCCAACACATGGAAAAAGAAAGATACAGAAAAATGTGGTCTAGTACTTTCAGCTCAAAAACAAAAAGACCCCTGGTATATAGACAGTGGATGTTCCAAGCACATGACTGGATACAAGGATAAGTTTCTGTCTATAAGTAAAAGAAAAACAAGAAATGTGACCTTTGGAAATGATGAACCAGGTAAAATCAAGGGTAAAGGGATGGTGAGTTTGAGTAATGGTAAAGGAAAATCCTAGGATGTACTGCTTGTAGACGGGCTGAAACATGATTTTCTTAGTGTAAGTCAAATGTGTGACAGAGGATGTGACGTGGTGTTCACTTCCAAATATTGTAATATAAAGTTTGTAAACTCAGGAAAAGTGGTGCCTAAAGGCATAAGGACAAGGAATAATGTATATGTGCTGAAAGAAGATAGAGAAGAGTATCATCTAAAAAAACATGATGAAATCTGTTTATGGCATAGGAGACTTGGACATATAAAATTTGGCCACTTAATCAAGCTCAAAAATCTTGAGGCAGTAAAATATATTCCAAGAATATTAAAGCCACAAGATTTTGTGTGTAAAGACTGCCAAGTAGGAAAGCTAACCAGGAAAAAGTTTAATCCAAGAGCTCTACTTCCACAGAGAAACCACTCCAATTAGTTCATATGGATTTATGTGGACCATCAAGATAGGAAGGCACAGGGAAGGAAAACTACTTCATGTTGATCATTGATGATTACTCTAGACTCACTTGCGTTTCTTTTCTCAAAGGAAAAGATGAATCATTTGAGAAATTTAAAATATTTAAGGCTTTAACTGAGAATCAAATAGGAAACAAGTTAAAGGCAATAAGATCAGACAGAGGAGGAGAATTTATGTCAATTGATTTCAAGGAATTATGTGATAAACATGGGATCAAGAGAGAATACACAATCCCAGGAAATCCATAGAAAAATGGAGTAGTTGAGAGGCAAAAAAGAAAAATTAAGCAAATGGCCAGGTCAATGATGAATGAGAATAACATTGGTCAAACCTACTGGGTAGAAGCAATACACACATCAATCCATATTCTTAACAAAGGCCACCTCAGACCACACATTGACAAGACACCTTATGAACTGTGGTATGGAAGACCTGCTTCAATCAAACACTTCAAAGTCTTTGGGAGTAAGTGCTACATAAAGAACAATAATGAAAAACTTAGCAAGTATGATGAGAGGGTTGATGAAGGCATCTTCTTAGGATATGCTACCAATAATAAAGGGTATAGATTCTTTAATAAAATATTATCTAAATTAGTTGATTGCATTGATTTAAGGGTTGATGAAGGCGTCCCAGTAAGAGAGGTGAGCAATATTGAGTCTGCTACAGAGGACACAACTGAAGTTGAAGATGAATAGGTCCAAGAATCAGAAGGAGAAGACTTTGAATTAGATATAAATACTCTGCAGGACTCAAACCAGGAGATCAAGACAAATACACCCTCCAGAGTTATTAGAAAGAATCATCTTGAACATCAAATAGTTGGTCATCTAAACCAAGGAGTTTGGACAAGAAATCAGTTGAATAATGTCTCAGAACAATCACAGATTTCCTTTCTGTCTTTGCTTGAACCTAAAGACTTTAATGCAGCCAGTGAAGACGAACATTGGGTTAAAGCCATGAATGATGAACTTGACCAGATTGAGAAAAACAATACTTGGGAGATTGGTCTGTAAGGGCTATGCATAGATTGAAGGACGAGATTTTGATGAAACCTTTGCACCAGTGGAAAGATTGGATGAAATAAGAATGTTTCTTGCCTATGAATGTCATAAGAAATTTAAAGTATATCAGATGGATGTTAAGTCAACATTTTTTAATGGAGATCTAGAAGAAGAATTCTATATGGAACAACGAGAAGGTTTTCAACAGTCAAATAACCTTGACTTTGTCTGCAAGCTGAAGAAAGCCTTATATGGGTTGAAACAAGCTCCTTGTGCCTGGTACTACAGACTGGATAAGTATCTTCAAGACAAAGGGTTCAAGAGAGGAACAATTAACAACAATCTATATATCAAAACATAGGATAATGATTTTCTCATTGTGTTGGTCTATGTAGATGACATCATCTTCGGAAGTAATAATGCTTCATTGGTACAATGGTTTGCTTCTGCCATGTAGTCTGAATTTTAAATGTTTATGATAGGGGGACTGCCATTTTTTCTTGGTCTACAAATTACTCAGAGGTCTGAAGGAATATTTATTTCTCAGGAGAAATATCTAAGAGAAATGTTGAAAAGGTTTCAAATGGAAGATTCTACACCTGTGAGCACACCTATGGTCACTGTATGCAAGATAAGAAAGGATGATGACTCACTTGATGTTGATCAGAGTTCATATAGGTCTATGATAGAAAACCTGTTGTACATAACAACATCTCGTCCAGACATAATGCATGTTGTTGGAATGGTAGGAAGGTATCAATATGCACCTAAACATAGTCATTTGGTAGCTATCAAAAGAATATTGAAATATTTGAAAGGAACGATGAACTATGGCCTATGGTATCCTAGGAATCAAAATTTTCAACTATCAGTCTATTTAGTTGTTGATTGGGCTAACTGTGTGGATGAAAGGAAAAACACTAGTGGAGGTGCTTTCTTCTTAGGAGATTCCCTTGTAGCATGGTTGAGAAAGAAGAAAGGTTCCATTTCCTTATCAACTACAAAAGATGAATACATTGCAAATTCCACATGTTGTACCCAAGTATTGTGGATGATTCAGACACTTGCAGACTTGGAGGTAAAATATACAACACCGATTCCAATTCATTGTGACAATACTAGTGCAATTAGTGTGTTAAAGAATCTTGTATTTCACTCCAAGACCAAACATGTACCCATCAAGTATCACTTCTTGAGGGAACATGTGACCAACACTGTTTTTTCTTTTCATTATATTCCATCCAAAGATCAGATTGTTGATATCTTCACTAAACCGCTTGCAAAGGCTCAGTTTGAGTATCTACGCCAGAAGTTGGGTGTGACCCCATTATCTAGCTAAAATAGTCTATCTGATTAGGGGGAGAGTGATCCTAGTATATCTAATTAGGGGGAGCACAAAGTCACTCTCTGTTTTCTTTGACGTTGATGTCAAAGGGGGAGAAGAAGGTGTGGTCTGGATGCTACAGTTGGAGATCTAAGCAACCTTTCAGGGTTTCCATCAATGCCAAAGGGGGTGATTGTTGGAATATTTTACAAGAAGAGTGTACTTGTCATTGATGGCAAGAACAACAATGACAATGGAAAATAGGAAAAACATAAGCTCAGGAGGAGGAGTGAAAAGTAAGCATATATCAAATATCGGAATAAAAAATGTAAGCTCAGGAGGAGGAGCGAACAATATGTAGAGATCAAAGCTCAGAAGGAAAAGTGTAATCTCAAGGTGAGAAGCCTCAACAGCCATCCGATCAAGAAATTGGCGGCGTTGATCATCTCATATAACGGACGTCAGTCATATGAGTGACCATGGGCTTGAGGACCGTTGGAGGATTGTGACCATTGGATTAGCAAGCCAGATCAACGATAGGGATGAATTTCAGGGAGCAAAAGAAGAATTAAACAACTCGCTCATTCCAATCCTGCAATTGGTCTAGATCGTCAGATCTCATAGACTCAGATATCGATGACTGTGGTTGATCCAACAAGCGATCAGATTAATTTGTATTGAGTTGTGACCGTCGGATGTGAAATTGCTAGATCAACGACAGGGATGAGTTGCGGGGAGAGAAAGAAGAATTAAACAACTCGCTAGTTCCAATCCCGCAATTGGTCTACATCATTAGATCTCATAGACTCAGATATCGATGATTGTGGTTGATCCAACAAGCGATCATATTAAGTCGGATTGTGTTGTGACCGTCGGATGTGTAATCGTCAGATCAACGATAGGGATAGATTGCGAATATCAGAAGGAGAATTAAATATCATGCTCGTCCCAATCCTGCAATTAGTCAGGACCGTCAGATCTTATAGCCTCAAAGATCGATGATTATGGTTAACTTACCAACAACGCACAACTTCAAATTGCGGAGTTTTGGTGATGAGTTAAATCACTCACAAGTTGTGTTCTGCAACCATTCTTGATCATTGATCTTCTTCGAGAATCTTCAGAACCATCAGATCACTTTAAGTGGAAGGATAGCAAGTTAAAAGATACGATATCTCATTTATGTGAATTTCCGTCAGTTGTTGGATAATTCTAAGTATAAGGATAGTATAAGCTAGAAGAGCTTCATCGCAGACAGGTCTAGCCATCGATCCATGTTATAACCCTAATTTTCACCAGACATGCATACCTGACATTAGGCCATCTCAGATTCTTTCTTTGCCAAAAGACTGTTGAAAAACTCTTCTTAAAAACCCCTTTTATAAAGGCCCAGGCGCCCTACTATATTACTACACACGTGTACACGCTAGCTGACCCAAGACAGTCCGTGTGTACCTACAAAAGCACAAAAAAAATAATTTTGCTGACGGAACACACAAATTTGGGTAAGTTAACTAAACCTTTTGGGCATGCATGGCCGGACATTCGACCAAATACCTAGCTTATTCTAGCCTATAAAAGAAGGGTTAGGGGTCCCATTTGGAGGAGGAGAATCATAGTAAAGAAACTACACCCGATTGAACATTCCCTTTGTCCCAACCTTTAGCCATCCTTGTGCAAAGAGAAGTATAGAGAAAAGCAGTTGGAAGACAGTGGAAGAAGAGCCCAGGACCAGGATCAAGGAGTAGTAGATGACTTTATCATTGTAAGGTATCATTGTGAAGTTAATAAAAGAGTTGCTTTTCCCATCTCGCCATATGAGATTGTCATTATTGGAATATTGATTATATGATTGATTAAATCTCTAACCCGTTAGTTCATAGATCAAATGCATGTGGAGTTCTTTGTTTGTCTTTAATGAATGCAGGTCAGCATTGGGAGGAGAGTTAAAGTCAAAGAATGACCAAGCACGAAAAGGGATCGACATCAAACACAAAGAATAAGGTACGTTAACTTAATCTCTTGAGCCTTGTATTTACATATGAGTAATGGAGGTCTAGGCATGGGATGATGGTAAAAAGTAAGAATCTTTAGGTCATTTCTACATGCATGATAAAACCCTTAGTGATAGTCTGTAGGAGGGATTTCCCACCCACAATAGAATTGGCGACCATACTAGGGATCTCTAGGGTTTCTGGGAATATTTTTTGGGTATTTTTAAAAACTGGTTTCATTCCTTGTTTTTAAAGTTTCTGCAAAATTCTGAGCTAACAGAGATTCTGGTCTCCCATACTAGTCATCTTTGTTTCTTTGCTTGACTGCATTTTTTTTTCTTCGAAACCCACAAAGGTACACGTGGCTTGTATAAGGTATGCACGCATATACCCGCGCCCTACCTTCTCACAACTCACGTGTACAAGCTAGCTGAGGAAGTGTCAGTTGCGTGTATGATTCCAGAAAATTTCTTTTAGAGAGGCAGTCATCCTCTCCCCTATCATAAATAGACCTTCTCAGGGTTTTTCTGGAACTCTTTCTAGTCTTTGTTGTTTGCGGTCTATATCTTAGGTTTCACCTTAGATTGGTTTGTTCTATGAAGTTTTCCTTGAATTGTTTTCTTTTTACTGTTAAATTAAGTGTCTGAGTCTTCAAGAGATCCTGGTTCTCAGTACCAGTACTCTCTGCCTGGGATGGATTTCTTGGCCTTTCATTTGTCTCACAGTTTATGAGATACACACGGCCTATATAAGGCCAACATGCGTGTACACGTGCTCTGACTTTACACAGCTCGCGTGCACACGCTTGCTGTTGAACTGTCAGTAGTGTGCTTGTGGGGAAATTTTTTGTTGAAGGTGAGGCAGTCATCCTTTCCTTTGACAAGAGTTATACCTCTCAGGTTTTTGGGTCTCTTTCATAGCGGTGAGTAACTCAGGTTTGATCACAACAATAGCTTTCTTTTTCATTAAGAAGTTTTCCTCAAAATTTTCTTTTATAGGGTTTTTAGACAAGTGTGAGAGTCCAATTTTAACTTGCTTGTGTGTGATTTTTAAAGTGACTCTTTACGATCTGCGCTTAGGCCATAAGTTTTCTTGGTTTTCACTTGTTGATATTTTTCCTTTTTGCTTTGTGAGCATTCAAATAAAAAAAAAAACTTTTATTTCTTTGTTTGGTTAAATAGTGTTGTTTTGCATTAGTAACTAGGGAAAAGTCTTTGCTTTCATAAGTTATTGATGGTTTACTTAGATCATAAGTAGCTCGTAGTCGAGGGAAATTCTTCTTTGAGTTTTATGTTCAAAGATCTTAGAAATTTTTTAAGTTTGAAAAGTTGTTTAAGATTTGAGTTAAGTGAAGGTATTTTGTTTCCAACTTTCTGTTTATTTTGATTTCGTCTTTCAAACATCACTAGTTTCACTTTCATAACCTTTGAATTAAGACAAGCTATAAAAATTAACGCTAAATCTAAAATTCATTAGACTTTTTATGTTTGTAGTGTCAACCAACTAGTTTAGGGTTAGGGCTTTGAATTACGTTGGAGAGGAAACTCTTCAAGGCCATTAAATCAAACATTGGATTCTGAGTTAGGGAGTGTCAAAGTCTAGTATTGTGAAATTTATCTAGGACCCCCCTCTAACACAGGGAATAAATACGAGGTCGCGTGCGGAAAGGTAGTGGAGATAACCCCTCCAAAGTTGGACCAATCGTAGTGGAGAACACATATAGAGGGCTTGTCTTGGGATTCCGTCGATTGCATTTTCCACGGAGCTTCGTGGGTATCAAATCCATTTGAGGTCATCAGTTGTCTTCCAGGCCACTTTCCTTCGATACCCTTGACAATTTTCAGGCTCGATACCCTGCTCATTGTGGTCTACCCAACTTTTGACTCTTCGCGCGCTGGCAACCTAGTTGCATATATTTTTAGAGACATACATAGGTGACTGCGGGGGTATACCGCAGTACCTAGGACAGACATTGGGCCACGCTTTGTAGAGTATAACTAGAGGGTTCTTCCGTGTTTGAGTTGCACTTGCACCGGTAAGTTTCTCTAGTGTTGGTTGTTGTAACTGTTCTTCCAACTAGTTTAGTGTTTGCTTGTTTTATCTTGGAGGGACCTTTTTAGTGTGTGTTGTTTTTTGAATGAATAGAAATCCCTAAGGTGTCTTTGATATTCTCACACAGTGGAATATCACGAGCTCCGCTGGTCACGAAGACTTCTGGGCCTATCACCGGTTACACTGGAGCCACCTCCGCCACCACTAAGGCAAAAGCTAGACCAACGAGGGTCTTTTGAAGCGACCGGGTCACAAGAAATTGTACCTGACCAACATCTGGAGTAAACGACCATTTTAGACTTTGGAGCAAAATCTATGGGTCCATCCGAAACTCCAACCACTGATATTTCGGCACCCATCATCATACCGATTCACCCTTACGAGTTCCAGACAGTGTCACACGTAGCTATGGAAACAAATGTTGTCACTTCTTCTGGGAAATCTTCAATTCCCACTACGGTTGTCACCACATGAGAGTTTCCACCTCCTAACCCACCGTCACCATTCTGAACCACCATGGTCTCGTCCGCCTCTACCTCGAATAGTGGTACAATCCCGTCTATGGCGGCGGCGACAATCCCTTTCACACCGAGTGCGATAGGCCCTCCGTTCTCATACATGATGCCTATCTCAGGTACAAGTACTGTACTTTCCTACTCCACTTCACAGACTTTAGGTCTGGGGGCAGAAAACTCTAATGCTCCTCTGCAAGGCCACATGGGGGGCACTTTATCTCCTTTTAATGCTTTCCCTTATGGGGGAGGTCATATACCTCCTTCATCCCCTTCGCTCGATGGAACCCACCAACAATCCGTCGGGCCACCTACACACCATAGTTTATTTGGAGCAGGGAGTTAAGGACCACCTTCTCATAATATGTCAGTAGGTTCAACATCGTTTTATTTGTTCGGTGCATTTGGTAACAACGCTTTCTCGTCAACTGCTTTCTCGACTGGGGGAAATCCCGGTTACGGACAACCTATTCCTATGCAGGGTACTATTCCTGCACAGGGGGAAAACCCAGGAACTTCTTCCGCATCAATTCCTTGGAATTCTTGGTAGGGATCAGTTCCCTTGTCAGGAATGTCGGTTTGGGGAAATTCTTTTCACAACCAATGGAATCCTGGACAAGGTACTATGCCTATCCACATGGGATCGACATGGGGCAACCCTTCCCAAAGTCCTCCGAATGTAATGCACGCCCAACCATCTACGTCCTATTTTGGGAATCAACCGATGATGTCTCCTCACACACATAATTCGTATGCTGGTCATGGCCATAGTTTTTACCAGAACCCAGGCCAGCAGCCTAACCTTTCCTGGCAACCTGGTGCCAGTCAAACTCCAGGTCCCTTTTTCCATGGTTATCACCAACAACCCAAACTACCTTTCTTGGTAACCTTTCATTTGCCAGACTTGACAAGGTTGTTGAATGACTCTATCTGTCATGATCCGCGTTGGCGCCGACAAAGTTGCCTTCAAACATACCAAAGTTCGAGGCCAAGCCTAACGAAGATCCAGGAGATCATGTGACCACCTTCCATCTTTGGTGCTCATCTAACTCATTGAAAGACGATTTCGTACAGTTGCGATTGTTTCAATGTACTCTGATAAGGAGTGCCGCGAAATGGTACATTGAGCTTGACCACTCAATATACTCTTCCTTCGGCGAATTGGCGATGGATTTCCTAAATCATTTCCAATTACCTGTGAGATACGATGCTGGCACATAATTGCTGGCCAATGTCGCACATGAAAAAAGAGGACCATATATCTGATCACATCCGAGAATGGAGACGCCGGAAGAGTTTAATTAAGGTGCCAGTCCCACCAACATTCCTGCTCGAGTGGTTCCTTAACTCTTTGGTCCCACAGTTATCCAAAGACGTCGCGATGTCAGGAGTGTTTTCTGAAGAAGACGCCATCATGAGAGCTCAATAGCTTGAGATAATATATTCTCAGTCTGGTTTATTATACGAGATATTTCCAGATGTGCCAGGCTCAATACTTGATAAAACCAGACAGAGATCTAGACCACATGTCGATGGTATTGTTGGTTCAGCGCAAACAAAGCCCGCTGAGAAACTGATGAAGCAATTGCAACAATTGTCTATACAACACACAATGGCTAGCCAAACTACTGTTTTGGCTGGTGCCCCTACCAAAATTTCGGATGTACACACAGTGCAATCGACAAATCCAAAGGCCACCCAACAGCCTGAAAGAAAGAAAAAACAACAAAAGAAGGGTAAGGGGGATAAGAAACCCACTAATAATGATGGCGGGGGAAACAATGAGAAACGAAAGGCGAGGTATCCATGCAACCTGTGCGTGGAATACCACCTGACCCACCAATGTCCTCGGCTTGCAGAGGCCCAAAAGTTTGTGACACAACAATAGCCTGTCATGTTAACCAATCCATTTGAATATGGGAAAAACCTAACCCAAGCCTCTACAAGCGCGAAAGGGGGCAGTCAAGGACCCTCTCCGTCTTTGAAAAATTCTGCATCCATGAATGTGTATATGATGAAGGGTGATGCTTTTATATCGACTAGAGCACATGACTAGAATAAACCAAGCACTTCCGAGAAGGGAAAATAATCCGAACTCCCATCTCTTCCTCTCCAGATCGAGAATACTTTGGGCGAAACGATGAAACACACCCCAAAAGGCGCGTTCAAAAAATATTCTCACAACCCAAACGCAAGGGCCGCCCAAAACTATTCTGTGGTGGAGGATTTGTCTCAAACCCCTTGTGCGATGTATGCTTTGGAGGTCCTCCAAAGCTACCCTTCCCAGAGGAAAGCTTTGTTTTCCGCTTTAGGATCTACCGAGACTTGTAATCCGAGTACAATCATGCTGGATACAACCAACTTAAAACCTCATTTGCCTTACCACGTAGTGTTTTAGATAGTAGTGGATCACCCCATGAAAACTTTTACTAGGAATATTTTCCGCATGGTGGTTGATGAGGGTGCCTCGACATGTGTTATGTCATTGGCATGTTGGAAGGCCATTGGCCAACCCGTTTTGTCTCTGTCACCTACTCTTCTCACTGCTTTCGATGGTCGTTCGTTCCGACCACATGGTATCATTCCCTCTTTCCCCGTGTAGTTAGGAGGGAAGACCATGTGCGTCAAGGTAGAAGTGGTCAATGTGTCCCTCAACTACAATATCTTGTTAGGAAGGAGTTGGACTTACGCCATGCAAGAAGTGGTTGCTACAGTTTTCCAGGTCTTGTTGTTTCCACACGAGGACCCGATTATGACCATTGACCAATTGTCTTTCTCTAGACATGACCCTTCATTGGGGGTATCCGTGGTCTCGATGATTGATAATCCCCAACCAGGCATAGTCAATGCAGGGGTTGGTTTGTTCCCATATTTGATGGGTACCTTCGATTACCCTCCCCCTCAAGGCGATGTCAAGTTCATATTTGACCACCATAAGGTTGATATTTTCCAAGTTTCGTCGTTTCGCATGACTTACTTCAACAATCCGTGGATACTTCCTTTCCCATTGGCCACGATGGAAGGGACAGGGCACCCGGGCATGTCCATGCCCTTGTTCGCAGCTGAAGTAGTGTACTCTTTAGTCCAACAAGCTTCGGCCGACACAGATCCAACTCCTGAACAAGAGTTAGATCCAAATCTAGAGCCTATTTGGGCTCAAGGTTCTCTTGCTGACACCGATTCGTTAGACTTAGTCTTTCCTTCTAACGAAGTAGTAATTGAAGAAATGACTAGTCCGAACAAACCCTGGGAAAATATCCATCACAAGTCATATTTCCTCCCAGAGTTAAGCAGAATTGAAGCCAGAGAATTCACCTTGACTATGACTGGATATAGGTCTTGTCCTATTAATCCCTTAGCTACACATGAGGTTTATGCCGAGGGTAATATGGAAACTATTGATGAAACCATACCGATCAATATCTCCAGAACCCCTGGCATTATGGAGAATGTTTTCGTCAGAGCTCACTGTTCCCCCGGAGAGATTCAAATCTACACAGATCTATTTAAAGAATTTCGCGATGTTTTTTCCTAGTATTACGAGGAAATTCCAGGCATCGATCCAAAAATAGTCGAACATGAAATCACAACTTATCCAGATGCCAAGCCTGTTCGGCAGAAGCTTTGTTCAGTTAATCCCAGGAAAGCAGCAACCATTAAGGTTAAGGTTGAGAAACTGCTAAAAGTTGGTTTTATCTATCCTATCCATTTGACCCAATGGGTGTCAAATCCTGTGTCGGTCAATAAGAAACAGGGCACGATTCGTGTATGTACGGACTTCCATGATTTAAACAGGGCCTGTCCAAAAGATAATTTTACCACACCATTCATCGACCAGACAATTGATGAATGTGCAGGTTGCGAGGCCTTCTCTTTCATGGACCGTTTTTTGGGATATAATCAAATACAAATCAAAACCAAAGACCAACACAAAACGACATTCATTTGTCCATGGGGTACCTTCGCGTATTGTAAGATGCCCTTTGGTCTCAAAAATGCTGGAGCAACCTTTTAGTGGGCCATGTCTTTTTCTTTCCATGATCTCAATCATATAGTCGATGCCTATTAGATGATTTAGCATCTTGATCTCGCAAGAGAATGGATCATCCCACACACCTCCGAATTATCTTTGAGCGATGTCGCTACTTCTGGATTCACTTGAATCCAAACAAGTGCATATTTTGCGTAATATCAGGACATTTGTTAGGTTTCATAGTGTCAACAACAGGGATCATGGTCGATCCTCTCAAGGTTGAGGCAATAATTCAGTTGCCTCCCCCGCGCACAATCCTTCAACTTCAGAGTCTACAGGGCAAGGCAAATTTTTTAAGGCATTTCGTCGCTAACTATGCTGAGATCACAAAGGGATTTATGCACTTATTGAAGAAAGAATTTCCCTTTATTGGGATGATGCCACTCAATGCTCTTTCGAAGCGTTGAAACATGCCCTCACAACTGCCCCTCTGCTTCGACCACCTAACTATAACAAAGATTTCTTATTATACTTGGCTGCAACAGAGTCAAACATCGACATGATCTTAGTTTAGGAAGATGATTTGTTCTCAGAATATGTGATCTATTACTTGAGCCAAGGCCTAATCGGACCAGAACTCAATTATTCTCATATCGAAAAACTTGTGTTGGCAGCAGTCCATGTTGTTCAACGGTTCTGTCATTATGTTCTGTTTCGCAAGACCACCATCATTGCCGTTGTGAATCCGTTTCAATACATGTTGACACGACGAGTAATAGGCAAAAACATCAGTAGATGGATAGTCGTCCTCCAGGAATTTGACTTAGATTTCATTTCAGCGAAATCCAAAAATTCACTGGTCTTCGCAGCACTTATTTCGGAACTTCTGGTTGAGTCAGGTGATGTTGTGCCCGAAGCATTTCCTATAAAAGGAGATATGTTTTTTATTATATCTTCAGATCCATGGTACAAAGATATACTTATCTATCTCCAGACTTTGAAGTGCCCCACCTCTACTTCTCATGATGAGTGTCGTTGTATACGCCATCAGGCCAAGAATTATCTCATACTCGATGATACGTTGTATCGAAGAGGTGTAGATTGCATCCTGTGTCGATGTCTCACTCATGAAGAAAACAATTATCATGCTTAACGATTTCCATACCAGAGCATGTGGCGGTCATTTTTCTGGGTTGGCAACAACCAAAAACATTTTACGAGCAGGTTACTTCTAGTCGACACTAATCAAAGATTATATCGAATCGATCAAGAAGTGCCACCCGTGTCAGATCTTCTCTTGGAAGATGAGGGCACATCCCGCTCCCATGTTTCCTATCATCATAGTTTATCCCTTCACCAAGTGGGGGATTGATTACACTACATGCAACCCTCCTTCAGCAAGGGGGCATTGCTATATCATTATAGCCATAGACTACTTCACGAAGTGGGTCGAAGCTATGCCAACGTTTAAATATGATGGAGAGACTGTGACTCTCTTTTTATTCAACCAGATAATAGAAAGGTTCGACGTCCCGAGAGAGATTGTCACTGACCATGGCAGTCATTTTCAGAACCAGATGATGACCAAGTTAACATCAAATCTTGGGTTGCGGCAAGAACATTCTTCACCCTACTACCCCCAAGAAAATGGTCAGGTGAAAGCTGTAAATAAATCTCTTAAGACCATCCTACAACGAACAATCAACTCAGACAAGTCAAATTGTCATTTGATGTTATACTCAACATTATGGGCTTACCGAATGTCTGTTAAGAATGCAACCGGTTTCTCACCTTTTCAACTCGTTTACGGGTTGGAAGCAGTCTTTCCTATCGAATGTCAGATCCCATCTCTAAAGTTGGCAGTATAGTTATTGCTAGACACTTCTCCATTTGAAGAACGATTATTATACCTTGAGCGACTCAATGAGTAGCGTCGTGATGCGTCCCTGGCCAACGAGGCTCACAAACATAAGGTCAAGTGTCAATATGATCGGTCTATTCATCGTCGGATTTTTTCTGAAGGCGACCTTGTCCTGGTCTATGACCAAGATAAGGACCCCCTGGGGGCAGGAAAATTCAAACCCATGTGGTTTGGACCTTTCATCATAAAAGAGGTTCTAAAAAAGGGCGCTTATCATTTGGTCGATATTGAGGGAAATGCTTTGGCAGAGCCTAGAAATGGGATCTACCTCAAGAAGTATTACTCATAGGTAGGTCAACTTGGGTAATGTTTTGTAACATATGTATAGTATTTGTACTATTACTTTCTAGTTTCTTTTAGTATTATGGACGTGTCATTTTTTATGTTATCTTTTGTCACTGTGGCAGATGTCAAGTGAATCAGAGGTGTTCATTGGGTACGTAGACGATGATAGCCGACACACTCAGAGGCTTGCCTCCGCAACTTGGGTAATTTTGACACCTTGAGGCCAGTTATTATCTTTCGGAGGTATATGCTTAGGTGACACCACAAACAATGTCGTCGAGTACAGTGCAGTTATTGAGTTGCTTCGTGACGCCATGTCATTTGGTATCTCTCATCTCTAGGTCTATTTAGACACTCAGTTGGTTGTGTCTCAGTTAAATAGAGTCTACCATGTTCATGCTCTGACTTTACACCGACGATTCCTTAGGGTACGTCTCTTAGAATGAATCTTTGATTATATTACATATTTTCATGTTCCTAGGAGATTAAACCTAATTACATATACTCTAGCTAATCAAATTTTAGAATGCAATCTCACACACATATAAAAAGACATACACATAAACATGTAAAGACATTTTTAAAGGAAAATATGATCCATAAGACACAAAAAGACATAAAAATCCATATATAATATCATAATCATCAGAGTACATAGGTGGACGTAAGCGCCTCAAAATTATGACCAGTAATGAGTGATGGGGCTTATGCCGTCCAAAAATATATACAAGTAGTGATCTCGGCACATGAAAAGTCTAGACTAACTAAGGTTAGGGCCTATGGTCCCTGTTGTAATGATCAACAGTGTTTGCCAAACATCGAAACAGTCGAAACCACGTCCATGGTGCCCCCACTACATGAGGTTGCATAGATGGTGGAAGATCCTCAATCTCTGCCATAGGGACTGTGCGGGTGATCGAGGTAAAGTTTCGCTCGACTCGTCTCAAAACCCTCTCAGCCTCACCGTTTGGAAGCTCTCCTACTACTACTGGTCCCCCTACAATGGCAGGTATGACCCTTGGCCGAGGATGACGCCTACTGCTCGTGTAATTTGCAGGTCGTACTGGTCCCAAATCTGCACATAATAGACACATATCTATCAAATACTCTGGTATAAAAAATAAAATAAAAACAACATAAAAATTACATAGGTTTCCCAAAAAACAAAAAAACGATGCAAACTTATCCATCTCTCCTCGCTCCTTGCCAGGAGGTACCAGTATCTCAGGATCTCTCGAGAAATCAATCCTAGTATAAGGGTAATCCTCTATGACTGGGATTTATCACGACAACCAATCAAAGAAATCTTCATCAAAGGACTCATTGTTCCTTCCACCACCCTATCGTGGCAGTAACACTGCCCATCTGCAAACCGCAGGAAGAGAGGCCTGATGTCCTGGCACCGCCATTCGAGGAATGAAACTAGGAACTCTTTCAAAGAAGAAAGAGCATAGAATCGTCTCGAACCCGAAGTTCCTCTACGTCTGCGACCGACAATATGTCAGTTGCCTCTTCATACAATCTAGCAATGTAGTGCTCCATTCAAATATCTGTGCATTTAGGCACTGGACTGCACAGTTCATCTGTGCATGTGATGCTTGATGTAGAGTCGTAGAACCAGTCATCCGCCCAATAAGCAACACAATCGCCTGCAGTGATAAATATGTGATCTTGCTTATGGGCACATGTGAGCTCGATCGGTCTATACCAACCTCACAATAAAGTCCTATCAATTCCGATATGTTATGAGGCCCTGAAGGAAATGTCTGGAAATTGACTAGTTCCCTTCTCCTGGAGAGGCCAGTAAAAAAATATATGTCCTCTGTAGTAGGCACCAGTAACTTCCCCTCTAACATAAAGGCCTCTGCGTCAGGATGCCAATAATCAACCAAGGCATTCAGTAGCCTAGGTTGTGCCCACATAAAAGGACATAGGAAGAACTTGAGCAACCCAAATTGCATTAAGGCAACAACAACATTGGGGTATTCCCCGGCCAACTCACTAATCTCCTCATGCTCTCTTTCCCTCCAGTGAACATACATCCTGCAAAACACCAAGTTCAGGAGGGTTAGCCCTTGCTTTTTAAATTTTTTTTCATTAAATAAAGGGTCCACATGGGCTGTAATGATGACAGTCGTGTGTACACGCATGCAGTTTTTCCTCTACCCGAGTGTACACGCACCCTGTCATAAGACAACCCACGTGGACCTAGGGCCGACCTTTCGAAGGTCGACGCCCCCCTAAAACTTGAAACTAAAAGAATAAATAAAGATTTAAATTGCAAGAGGAGAGAGTTTATACTTACTTGGTCCATACGGATGGTCGTTTCATCCACTGTAGCTCCCAGAATCCCCAGTTTTATCAAAGGGTTTTTTTTTCTCCATAGTCAATTTCCAAATCAACAATGGTGATAATGAGCTGCCAGCTTCTATTTATAGACATTTTGGCCCTTTTTTGTCATTTTTTTTGGCCTCACTTATCATTTTCTTTAAATTAAAAACCATTTAGAGTGATTTAGGAGTTGCGTTGGAAGGTTATGATTGAGTATCAGGACATTTTTTTTTCTTGGAGTTTTGGGTCACTTTTGACGGTCCGTGGGAAAAACCTCAGATGATCAACTTGAGCATATAGTTTAGGTTTCCACCCTGACTTTTGTATCTCTTTGTATTTATCCCTTTACCATAGGATCGATCACATCAGGTTGCGACACAAAACCATCATTGTTTCTTTAGAAGTGTCGCGATTTGGTGGTAGAGATTACCAGAACATGGATGCCCTAGGTAGATCTCGGTTCTATTATGGTGTCCATGCTATCACTAATGAATGTAGGATCAAGAGTCCTTTTTTTTTTTCTTGATTATGAGTTTGAGCCTCATTTGCATGATTCCTTTTCACTCTTGACCTCACCCTCGGGACTCCCAAAAAACATAATGGGTCTTCTTTTAAACCCTTTTCAGACCCTCTAAACTTGAAAAGATTGTCGAGCGATCTTGTGGCCTTTCACGCTCGTTAAACTGAAATTTGAAGTCACGTCTATCCAGCGGTAGTTTACTCCTTTTTCGTTCTGGACTGTCAACTGTACAAACAAAGGTATACTCTAAGGAACTTAAGTTCTCTAGAAGAGTACTCTCACGTATCATTTTAACCCTTTTTCGGGCCCGAGGGACTAAATATACAAAAAATGAACCCCCACGGAGTCCATAGTTAAGATCTTTTCAGACTCTCTAAAATTGAAAAGATCGTTGTGTGACCTGATTCTTTCACACTCGTTAAAATGGTCCATAAGAACACTCCTGGCGGAGTCCATAGTTAAGTTTTTTTCAGACTCCTTAAAAATGAAAAAATGGCCGAGTGATCTTGTCTTTATCACACTCGTTAAAATGGTTTTAAATAGACGTCTTTTCAGTGCTAGTTTACCCCTTTTTTGAATTGACTAGACTACCTTCGAAAAAGGTACCCCAGTGGAGTCTCCTTTTACGTTTTTTAGACTCTCTAAATATGAAAAACCGCTAATCTTACCTTCTCTAGGCTCGTTAAACTCACATCGAAGGACGTTACCATTGTGTGTTTTATTAATCGCATTTTCATACCCGCTTCTTTGGCCTAATGCCGACTCCATGTTTCTCTCAACTAAACCATCTAAAGCATGCCTTATACGCAAGCCATGTAACACTTTGCCTTTGCGTCTTGACACCTTTGGCCACTAGAGGATTTTTCCTGAGTGTCCTTACTTTGAACATCAGTCTTGTCCTTGCGCCTTGAACTTGTATGTTTGCAACACTCATTCCTCCTTTGTAACGTAACATTCTTTTATTCTTTTTCCAAAATTATTGAAAAAGACAAAAAAAATCAAATATACCCCAAAAAGAGGAAGGAAAAAATATTTTCTTTATTGGCAGCATAATGAGTCGCCCTTGGATAAAGCACATCTATCTGTTTTTTTGTCAAAATCTAGGATTTAATACGACCTTAGGAAGTTGTTCTCGCTACATAGACTTGTGTCCTCCTCCGTTTGGTTATTCTTTCAAACATATGGAGAGTTTGCATTGCCTCCTGCCTCGTAAACGTATGTTAATGCCATACAGACAGAGTCTCAATCATTTTTTGTGCTATTGTCCAAGGGAAGTTTTTACCAAGCCTAAGTCGGCCCCTCTGCAGTTTGTTTCTTTCCCTCATGCCCAACCATCCTAAATGCCTCCAATCAAGTCTTTGTTCAAAATCAATGAAGCCTTCAGTATGATCATCAAAATTCTCTAGTCCATGATCGACGAGATGTCGAATACCTCTGGGTAGTGAAGTCATATACTCATATTACTCTCCTACCCGAGTTTTGAAGATTTTGACGTTGTTTCTCGAGCTCTGAAGACCTCATATCTAGCCATCAGGCCTTATAAGCTTCTAGAAGATGGATACTCTACACATATATCTTTTTAATTTCGAGATGTAGCTCCGTTGTGTATTGATCAAGGCTACACTTTATATAGTTATATGACATGGATCTACAGTTTATTTGATTCGTAGCCATGATTTTATTTTATCCCGAGCATGGGTATGCCTGCCTCGGTGAGACAATTATTATTTTATAGATGACACCTCCCGATTTCTAGTCCCTGGGCTCACTTGTTCGGCACATCGGTGAAGATTGTTAATGTATTTCAGCCATCAGATCCTCTTCTGACCTCACACATTAGGGGGCATCTGTTATAACCCTAATTTGCACCAGACATGCTTACCTGGCATCAGGCTATCTCAGATTCCTTCTTTGCCAAGACACTGCTGAACAACTCTTCTTAAAAACCCCTTTTATAAAGGCCCACGTGCCCTGCTACATTACTGCATGCGTGTACACACTAGCTGACCCAAGACAACCTGCGTGTACCTACAAAATCACAAAAAAAGGAAAGTTGTTGACGAAACACACAACTTTGGGTAAGTTAACTAAACCTTTCGACCATGCATGGCTAGACATTCAACCAAATACCTAGCTTCTTCTAGCATGTAAAAGAAGGGTTAGGGGTCCCATTTGGGGGAGGAGAATCATAGTAAAGAAACTATACCCAATTAAGCATTCCCTTCGTCCCAACCTTTAGCCATCATTGTGCAAAGAGAAGTATAGATAAAATCAGTTGGAAGACAGTGGAAGAAGATCCCAGGACCAGGATCGAGGAGCAGTAGCCAACTTTATCATTGTAAGGTATCATTGTGAAGTTAATAAAAGAGTTTCTTTTCCCATCTCTCCATATGAGATTGTCATTATTGGAATATTGATTGTATGATTGATTAAATATCTAACCCGTTAGTTCATAGATCAAATGCATGTGGAGTTCTTTGTTTGTATTTAGTGAATGCAGGTCAACATTGGGAGGAGATTTGCAGTGAAATAACGACCAAGCGCGAAAAGGGATCGACATCAAACACGAAGAATAAGGTACGCTAACTTAATCTCTTGAGCCTTGTATTTACATATGAGTAATGGGGGTCTAGGCATGGGATGATGGTAAAAAGTAAGAATCTTTAGGTCATTTCTGTATGCATGATAAAACCCTTATTGATAGTCCTTAGGAGGGATTTCCCACCCACAACAATCCAAGATCATGATCAACGAACAACATTTAGTTCGGGTATAAAGATGCGAGGAGGTTAAGATCCAGAAAAATATCACTTCAGATTTTTCATTTTGAGATTTGAAAAACCCGAATCCTGGAGAGATGGAAATATAAAATGAATAAGGGCCATTGTATCTGGATGACCGTTAGATCAGGGATATATACATCAGTATATTACGTCAGCAAACCTCATCCGCAAGGACATGTGGCAAACCACATTACCAAAGGACATATGGGAGATCACATCAGCAAACAACGTCAGCAAGTATATGTGGCAGACCACATTATCAATAACATGTGGCAGACCACGTCAGCAAGGGAATGAGTCCTCTGAACTGAAAGATCACTTCGGGTGTATACTCAACCATTGATCATAGTACCGTGGAAGGATAGTGTAAGTTTGAAAATTTGAAATCCCAAAGTTTCGAAGGGCGAAGTTCCGACAACCATCCATCTCAATGTTTGATTAAGTCCTAGCCGTCGGATTGAACATTGAAAGGATGAGTTTAAGGATCAAATCTGACCATTGATTTGTTTTCGTGAAATAAACTGTCTAATCTGATTCGAAGGTTTGTAAAGTTAAAAACCCAAAGTTTCGAAGGGAGAAGTTCCATCAGCCGCCCATCTTATCAAAAGATTGAATCATGATTGTTGATTTGACCAGTGTGCAAGCGCTTGTTAAGCCTAACATCTAGTCATCGCCGTTGGTCATTTGATATAAGAGATTTAAATAAAGTTCACGAGGACCTGTGGATCAAAAATCCTCTACATGTATAATCCAACGACGCTGATCAAACCAAATCTGATTGAAGGGTTGTTGTTTCATATCGTTATTTCTTGATCAGTTACAATTCAGTTACACTAATTGAATCATCATTCGTGAGCGGTTAAATCATTGTTCCTGAGCATTGGAATCATGGATCTTGAGCGTTCTGAGATTATCGACATTGAGCGTTGGAGATGTAGAGTGTAACGGATGATGAGAGCATGAATAAAAGAAAGATGTCGAGACAGAGGAAGGTTGTTGTTTCTTTGTAAAATAAGTTGAACTGTATGTAATAAAGAACACAACATGAACAAAGTGAGAAAGTGCAAAGGGGAGGCATGGCGCATAGAATGGATATGGCGAACAAAGCATAAAGAACAAGAAGATGCGAGCAAAAATACACTTATGTAGGTAGAGCAGAGTAGTGTAGCAGAACAATGATGAGACTGGTAAGTCATTGATAAATGTTGTACCACTGTAATAAAGTTCAGCAAGAAAATATTTATATCTCAGGGTGGTAGGGTGGTTCTAGGGAGGATTGTTGTCCTCAAAGTTTCAAATGGGTTCTTGAACACAGGAATTTGTAGCTTCCATCTGGTTGCAGCCAAAAAAACCAGGGTGGTAGGGTGGTGCAAGGGAGAACCATTGTTCTCTGTTATACAGGTTGGTTCCTGTGTGACTGGAAGTTGGTGCTTCCATCCAGTTGGTGTTGGAACACTCAGGGAGTTGGTTCTTCCTTCTAGTGGGTGTTAGAGAAACCAGAGAGTTGGTTCTCTCAGCAAGTTGCATCTTGTAAAACAGAGGTGGTAGCCTCACAAAGAGTGGGTTCTCATAAGAATGATAATGTATAGAAAATAAAGACTACTTATCATATTAAGAAGAAGAGGTTTTCTCCCTTTATGGGTTTCCTCAGGAATATATGTCTCTGTATACTTCATGTGTGTGATTGATGTTAAATACTCTATTTCTTACTTCCCTGAATTATTGTGATCATCATTAAGTGTTTTGTAATGAGTTTAAAATGGGTATACTTGTTTAATCATAGTAACAACTGATTCACCCACCCCCCCCTCCCCCCCTCTCAGTTGTCTAACAAAATTATGGTCAAATAGAAGCACCTATAACAACATTATTAAATAAGGAAGCATTTTCTTGGAATGAAGAAGCAACCAAATATTTTGAAAAAATTAAGGAGGCTATGTGTACTACCCACGCCCCGACCTAACCAGAATTTACAAAAACATTCATTGTGGAGTGTGATGCCTCAATACATGGAATTGGTGTAGTTTTAATGCAAGAAGAAAGGCTCCTTGACTTTGAAAGAAACCAAATTAAAGGAAAAAACTTAGTCAAAACCATTTATGAAAAATAAATGTTGGCCATACTACATGTAGTTCAGAAATGACACCCATGATAAAAAGACACTTCAAAGTAAAAACAAATCATGATAGTTTGAAGTACTTCTTGAAGCAACATATATCTTCTAAAGAGAAACAAAAATGGGTCACAAAGGTTCTAGGTTATGACTTTGAGATTATCTACAAAAAAGGAAAACATAATGTTATGGCAAATTCCCTTTCAAGGAAAAAAGAAGAAACTAAAGGTTCACTATGTGCTATTTATATTCCGCAACCTGATTAGGTGGAAGAAGCAAGGATATAATGAAAGCAAGATCAAGAGGTATGAAATATCATTCAACAACTGCATGAGGACCCCAATTCATTAAATAATTTTTTATGGAAGAATTATTTTCTATGGTATAATGATTGTGTATATTTATGTAAGAATTCCCAACTCAAACATAAGGTCTTTATGGAATTGCACACTTCTCCTATAGGAAGACATTCAGGATTCTTGAAAACATACCACAGGATCAAGAAGGATTTTTTTGGGTAAGCTCTTAAAACTGATGTTCAAAAGTTTGTGTCTAAATGTTTAGTCTGCCAATAGAATAAGGGAGAAACAATAAAGACACTAGGTCTCCTACAACCATTAGCTATACCTGTTGGACACACCTACCACACTTAGAGGGGGGGTGAATGAGTGTGGGGCTCTTTTTCCCAAAACTGCCCTCTTGCACAAAAACTCATCAATTAGCATTCAACATTTATTCA
>JZKD02S1604755.1:120478-140465 GCA_000966675.3 Picea glauca | reverse complement strand
ACAATTTTAAAAATAGTTCTCAATTTATCAAACAAATACAATTTCACTTTACTTTATTTTAAATTTCACACCCCTACTCAATAAACATGAGCCAAGATATAATAAATTCCATTTATACTCAATAAACATAAGCCAAGATATAATAAATTCCATTTAGTTTCACTTTACTTTATTTTAAATTTCACACCCCTACTCAATAAACATGAGCCAAGATATAATAAATTCCATTTAGTTTATTAAAAGGTATCAATTTAATCCAAAATTTAATAAAAATATTATTTTCCTTTTTCCAATATATTTCCCTCAATTAAATACCACAATCCAAATCAATAAACATGAGTGAAAACTCAATAAACACAAAATAATATAATAATATAATATACACTTATCTTTGTTAAAAAGAACACCAATTACGTGTAGAGTTTCCACGTTCCTCCCAGCCTTAGACCATCTATTTGGGGTGATATGCAGTGCTCATTTTTAGTTGGGTACCTTGTATCTTAGACAACTCCTACCAAAATTTGCTAGTGAAGGCGGGGCCCCAATCCAAGACAATGGAAGTGGGCATGCCATGTAAATTAAAAATATGATCAAGGAAGACTTGGGTAATTGATGAGGGTAAATGGATGTGATAAGGCACAAAAATGAACATATTTGGAAAGATGGTCGATTACCACCATGATCACAAATTTGTTTCTTTCCCTTGTAAGTCCCATTATAAAATACATAATGATGTCATCCCATATGTGTGTTGAGATCAGTAGCATTTGCAATGCCCCAAGTGTATTTACTTCTCCCCCTTGTTTCTTTGGCAGGTGTCACATGTTGCCACAAAATCATGGATGTCATTTTTCTTCCTTCATAATGTTCTCTAGAAGATAGAAATAGTATAAATAGTGGTAGAAAGCATGGAAAATGTTGTGTTGTGAAATCATTTGTACTCAATCTCTTCCTATTGGAGGTTTCCCCCTCAAAGAGGTAAGTGAAATTTTCTCTCAAGATAATAAAAATGTCATCTTTTGGATCTATTGTGTCATTATACTTATTGTTTCATTATTTCTGCTAATTATTGTGATAATAATTCTATTTGACTCTACTTATTTCCTTTTTGTACCTTACAAGTGGTATCAGATCCCTTTCCTCTTCAATTTTTTAGAAAAAAATTAGGCTACGGATGTGTGTTGGAATCTATAAATCACAGTGATATGTCATTAAGTGGATAAAACTACTGACGAGTGCCTAAATTGACATATTTTCAACACCTGTTCAATACCTTTTCCACTATTTATTCTCTCTTGGTATCTTTCTCATCCAGTTTGTCTTACTTTTTCACATGGGTATGAATCTTCTCCCATGTGCGATTTTTATGCTATTCTTACATATTTCTTAATTAAAATTGTCACCTTCTTGCACTAACAATGCTATATAGGAGAAATTACAGTGGTTGCAACTCCTTGTAGGAGTTGCAACTCATCTACAAGTGATGCAACTCCAAGCAAGATACAATTGTTGCAATTCTGAATGAAGTCTTGTTGTTGCAACTCCAAGAAAAAGTTCGTCAACACATTAGTCAGTGTTACAGTTGACGGCTAGAGAATGCTTCTCACATATAAAAGTGATAGAAGGAAAGTGGACAACCAAAGGAGAGAGCAATTCTCCTACCAACCATCGCCCAACTTATCCAAGTTAGCATATGCCCGTTCTTCTCTAAAAATCAACAATATCAATGTAAATGGATGAAAAACCTAATTCTCGTGGTTTTCCATCTACTTGTTGACGAGCGAAATTGACCGTCCGTCAACTGGGAGAGTGGAACCGGTCCGGGGTTGTCTAAATAACCCAAGCCGTTTGGGATGAACCACCCTAACGTGTTTAGCGGCTTCGTTAGCCGATCTAAGTCCTAAGAAAACAAAAGAAAACTACTCTAAACTAACTAATCTAAATAAACTAAATATTAAAACAAACTAATAAACTAATCTAACTATTAACTAAAACTAACTATTAAAACAAACTAACAAACTAATCTAACTATTAACTAAAGCTAACTATTAAAACAAACTAATAAACTAATCTAACTATTATATATACAATCTACTAGCTAACTCTAAGAAATTAAATAACTAACTACTAATAGAAATAAATCTTAATCACAGAATGTACAATATTCACAATTTACAGATTTGAATAAAACCTGAAAAACTCATTTATATTTTGTCCTAAGACAGTGAGAGCCATTGTTTTTTGATTTTTATAATTATGTGAAAAAGAGATAAACTGAAAACTAACTAAACTAAACAACTAATATACTAACTCTAACTATAAATCTAAACTACACATATATCTAACTAAACTACTTAAATTATACTAACAAATTAACTATCAAAATAACAAACTAACCTGAAGAAAAGCTCCAGGTTTGTCCTGTATGATGATTGTCTTAGCTGATCGAAGGGAGGAAACCCACACCGAATTATTCACTAGCTTCTCGTAAACTAGAAGCTGCAGTGCTCTTCAAATATTGATTATAGAACAAACAAGACATAAAAATTACAACAATCGTATGATTTATAAATCTTCACAGTTAGATAAATCTGTATGCAAAGATCTATACAAAATGATTCAATTAATGAAGAAGAGAAATATGTGATTCATCAACTGAAACAAAATAATTGTTGTACTTTTAATAATGAAAGAAATCAGATATGGATAACACATTTATCAAATCATATCATCCTGCAATAGATTATGATAGCTAAAGTAGTCTATAATCAACTGCAAAGTGACATGCATAAACTTGAAACAAAAGATTGATATTATGAAAGTGAAAGCGGTAGCAGAACATCAACTCTTGTCTCAGTTTGTATCATAAATCCATAGCCTGGTTCTCCCACAAGTGAGGATGCTCCTTATTACAAAAAATAATAAGTATTTAAAGACCTCCCATAGGGTAAAACATCCTTGTGGGAGTTATCAAACTGTTTACAGAAAATCTGGGAGGATATCCCAAGTCTGACTAAACTAGGAACCTAAAATAAAACTGAATCACATAAATATCTCCTAGACTGTCACAGCATGTCGAATGCAATTCAAATGTACCTGCAAGAGGTCAAAAAAAGGAAAGTTAGGAGGATATTTTGTTAATAAAAATGATAAAAATCTAATTCTATAGACTAGCTACAAAATCTTGCGATTCTGTAGCTGGTCTAAATCCAACACAGAATCGTATTAAAAATCAATTCAAATCTTAGAAAATACATTCAAACTATTAAAAGATATTTGATTGCTAAAAGCCTCATTCAAATCGACACTTGTATGCAAATTGAACAAACTAAATCAAATGATGACAGAGCTAGATACACTCTGTTTAATTCGTAACCAATTCAGGTATACAAAATCGTATCGAACCGTAATGAAATCGCTTCATATCAAATTGAAATCGATACAGTTAAACAAATCCTAGGAAATCGTTTATGCTGCCTCATCAACAGGAAACACGATCGAATCCATATGAAAACAACAAGATCATTTTTAAATTGATATAACTATATTAATCATAAACCAACGATCCATGCCATTAGTGAATCAAATCAAAATTGGTGTGTAAATTATCACAAATGAAATCATAACAGGATCAATCAGTTGATAATAGGATCTGTGGGATTCTCCCAATCGTTTGTTATTGCCAATTGGGGAAAACAAAATCGATCGATATTCAACGAAATCATTTTTTAAATTCATTTCGAAACGAACCATTAACCAAATTTTCTCAGACGAATTCGACAGAGATAACATAAGTCGATCTGAGTTAACAGACTCGTTTTGAAAATTAAAGTCAACAGAGCAGCATCAAGTCTATTTTCGATACGAATCCAACTCATAATCCAATCAAAACAAGAGTGAATCGAACAGTTTGAGTTTGTCATAGTCATTATGAATCAAACAGTTCCATGATTTGGGCGAAGATATCTTCTACACAGGCCAAATGAGAATATCGTTTCCACACAAAACAAAGTCGTTCTTTCCAAATCTGAGTCGAACAGAGTTGTATTCCTGATTTAGAAGATTACATCACATAACATATTAAAAGATCATAACAATCAAACTCACGAAATCGTTCCAAAATCACACCATAAAATTAAAGCCGATATAATCCAACCATAATGAAATCATATCAAAACATGGTCGTGCTCTAATTTTAGCATAAAAACCTTCTGTTTAGACCATATACAAACAAAATCCAATCGAAAGCAAAACCTTGATTTCGTTAACTCAAACCAACAGACAAACGAAGCAAATCCAATGAAAACCAATTAATTGCTAAACTAGGCACGATCAAATCGTATAACAAAATCATAACCATATTCGATTTTATGACCGTTTTGATAATCAAACCATGTCAAAGTCATTTCGAATGATAAACAAACTTTTCAAAACTCAGAAATCAATTCACTATATTAATCCAAACAATTGATAAAACGAAATTGATATCAAAATTCATACCTGGATGATGAACAACTTGGTCATAGCATTTTGGAATTGACAACGGCTGTAGCCGATTCGACATTCCTAAAAACGATGGAACCAATGGTTTTCTGCTTCTTATCATTAGCTCGAAGCTTGTCCCTCTGGCTTGTCAATACTACAACTTGGTTTTACAATGATTTGATTTTCGACTTTAATAAGGGAATGTATGTATAGTAGCATTCCAACCACACATTACACTGGTCACAAGATGACTGTCCGAGCTTTGAAAATGCAGGTGAGGGTTTGGTTAAATTGTTGAGGGTTTCGTTAGGTAGCTTGATCCATGGGTAGCTAGGATTATTCTTTAGTCATGGAGGCAAGTTAGAAACAAAATCATAGGGTGGCTCAGAGCACAAACCTTGGGAGCAAGGGTACTCACTAGCTAGGAAGCGTTCGATGTCAGAGTCCGAGTATTCACTGAGGACTATGGGCTTCTGCTCAACACTAGGTTTAGGTTTATTCCTAGCCATTCTCGAGATAATTCGAGCATTCTTTTTACCTTTGTCGTTGAAAGTAGGGTTTTCTTTGACCTTCTTGCTCACGGGATTTTTAACAACCTCAACCTTCTCAGTTATATCGTCAGATAGATCGATATCAGGGTCGAATGAGGGTTTAGGAGAGGGAAGTAGGACATGGAAAGGAACGGGTGGCTCGAACTTAGTTTCACTAACCACAGGCTTGTCAATTTGGACAGGCTTTGTATCAGTAAAACCATTCCGAGAGATAAAAGCTTGCCAACTATCACCGTGGAGATTTAAGTGATGAACAACGATGAGTCTGATTAGGCCATGGTGGAACAATCTACTATCAGCCTTTTCTCGTTTAAACCTTTTTGACATTTTATAAAGGCTACACTGGAAGTAGAATGGCATATTCAATGGATAACCCATAAAATTCATTAACAGTCGAAGGTGATAAAGAAAAACTAGCCCATACCGACCTTCACAGGTCACGAATTGTTTAACCACCATCAAAAGATCATGCCACCTTGGTTTAAGTGTGGAAATGGGCATACCTTTGTCACAGGATGTGACCTTTTGTGAGACAAACAGTAGTGTCCATGGCACCTCCTCAACTTTAGAGTTTTTAAACCATCGCTGGCCCATGGCTGCTAACCCTGTGGCAGAGCTAATGAACTGTTCACTCAGATCAAGTTGAATGTCGCCTATCTTGGCCCTACAACCATCAAAATTCAGGGCAAACTGTTGTGCAAAAAATATATTAAAACCCTCAAACCTCTGTACAAACGTGAGCCAACCACTATCTTGTAAATCTTTCCGGGCGTTATCGAACAGTAGCAAGGTTTGGCTACTGTTCGGCTCAATTCACACCACCAGTGCCATGGAGCCAAGCACACGGTGCGCTATGTGAACGAGCCAGGGTTTGAATCAAAGCATATGTCGGAGCAGAGTATTCACAGGCCTACGCGATGCTAGAAGAGGTGAAGCAAGCATTAATGACATTGTGCGAAGGTGGTGGAGCTATTTTCTGTCCATGCAGAATAATCATTACCAATGGTACAACTGCCTGCGTTTATAGCTGTTCAACCCACTATTGTATAGTTCAACAATTATGTCATTTGCCCGACCAATGAAATCAATGGTAAGTGTATTAATCATTTGCGCAAGCAATGGTTATACCATAGTTTTAAAACCAAACATATAAATCGAAACCAATACCAAGTGTATGCCAAAGGTTTTGATAACATGAACTAGGTTTCATATTAAATGATATATATCAAGGGTTTAACCATAACACCTATGTGCTTTTATGAAACCAATGGTCAAGTATATCAAATCAAAGAACATGTCAATCCAATCACCAATGTATCACAAATTTAATCACTCATGAAACAAAATTTCATAATCAATCAAAGACTATCAAATGAGTACAGACCAAAAGGGTTTTGCCAACTGCATAATGATAAGTAAAATGTAAACGCAATGAGCATATCGACAAAAATGATAACAACAACTCAATAATGCTTTTAATGCGACTTTGAAAGACCAAGTTTTCATGCTTACAGTCGTGAAAACAAAAGTGAAGGTAAGTGTGAAAATAACGCAAAATAAAAGTGTTGTTTATTTGAGAATTGCGACGAAAAATTAAGGTTTGCAAAACATTAGTGTAGGCAGCTCATAAGGACAATGGAAAATGTGAATTGGCTGCCAACAATGGCGACACACTGGTAGAAGAAGTTATCTCTGCCAAAAGAACAAATTCAAATTAGGACAACAAAGATAATTCCAACTCAAAAACAACAACCAGAAAATCGTATAAACATCATCATCAACCAACTATTCCAGCAGTGTTTTAAAAGATGAAAACAGATAACAGTCTTAAGACCAGCGAGTCACGATATTAAAGATAAAATATCCCATACTATTGACAGAGCCACTGCTGCCAGCAGGTGTCCATAGCCTCGACAGGGTTGCCATTTAACCCACTCCAACATCTGTATCCTGCCAAGAAGTTCTAGATCAGAATAAAGAACATTAAGAGGTTTCTTATTTGCAAATTTTCATATATCCGACATTGCTTCACTGCCAGCGGGCCTGTTCAGTACCCCGACGAAGTTGTCTTGGCATCATGCATGCATTTACCCGCTGCCAACAGACTTGTTCAGCATCCCGATGGGTTTACAAGCACTTCCCACAGCTCTATTATTGATTTATTTTGTTTTTTTTTCAAAGATATATAGTTGAGCGGGGTGATGCTGAAAATCATAATATTTTAACATATTTGTTTTTTAGACCTCATCAGAATTTTTTAGAACTGTCCTTTATTAAGATCGAGAGATGTTTCATTTACAAAAACAACTTCCAAAGGCAGGGAGACATCTCCTAAGTCATTCCCTTAAGGAATAGGGACAACGTAAAAAGATAATAGATGATCATGACAAGCTTTACTCAGAGATCGAAATCAGTCAACTTCTTTCAAACCACAGACTTTTTGCCAATCACAGATATAACATTCAGAAATATACCATTGATGTTTATACAAATTTCTTAGCAGTTATTTCAGCGAAGGAATTTTTTGTTTTCTTATTTGAATAGCTCAGTGTACAGGTATGTGTATTTCCAAAAACACAAACTGATAAACTCAAAGGGGAAATCAAAAACAAAAAAAACCAAACAAAAGAAAAATATATACATAGTATACAAGGGTTGTCATCAAGAAAAGTATCTTTTCAGGGCTTGGCCATTCACCGGATAGGTGTCAAGCTGTCCTTCAAGATTCTGCAATCGAAAATAACTGGGACCTAACTTTTCAGCAATTAAAAACGGTCCAAGCCATAAGTTTTGAAATTTCGTGTGCTCTCCCTTTCCCTCATGTGGTTTGTCCCATTTCAGGACGAGATCACCTACTTCAAAATTCCTATCAGAATCAGAGTTAGAATCGAACCAGCTTTTAACCAACAATTGATGCTAATCTAGCTTATGTTTGGCTTGGGCTCTTACCTCTTCTATCCTCATCAAAGCGTTGATTCGGTTTTCTAAAGGGGGACAATCTTCTTCTTGGATTTTCTGCGACAACTGTAGTGAAGGAAGAAGAATGTGAGGTGGCAGAATTGCTTCTCTGCCATAAACGAGAAAAAAGGGGGAGTTACCTACAACATCTTTTGGTGTTACCCTATCAGCCCACAACACGTTTAACAGTGCATTTTGCCAACTTTTGTGATTTTCAACCACCTTTCTCTTGATAATTTTAATCAAGTTCTTGTTTGTTGATTCTGCCAATCCATTGCCCTGGGGGTAATAGCTAGCAGAATACTTCATCTTAATTCATTTTTCCAAAGCGAACTCGCTCATTTCAAGAGAGAAAAAGTAAGAATCATTATCGAATACTAAACAGTCAGGGATACCAAAGCGAGTGATGATATTCGAATTTAGAAAGGCAATTACCTGACTGGTGTTGACAGTTCTTAACGCAACAGCTTCAGACCATCGGGTAAAGTAATCTATGGTTGTCACAATAAAATTGTACTGTTGTGAGGACGGGGGGTTGATTGGTCCTATGATATCAAGGCCCCACTACTGAAAAGGAGAGTCTACTGAAACAGGTTGCAAAGGAAAGGCTGGTTTTTGTAACCGCCCTGATGCTTTCTGACAAATGATACACTTACGACACAAGGCATGGGCGTCTCTAAAAATCATGGGCCAGTAATAACTAGCTCTTAAAACCTTATGGGTAGTGGTGTCACCACCAAAATGGCCACCAGCTTCTCCTGCATGAAACTCTAGCAAGACTTTTTCTGCTTTGTCTTTTTCAAGATAGCGCATCACTATGCCGTCAAAACTTTGACGAAACAGGATACCATTAACCAAATGAAAGGAGGAAGACTTTAATCTTAACGCTCTTCTTTTAGTAGGGTCCAAGTGACGGGGGGCTGACCCATGTTCAAGACAAAATATTATATCATCATACCAAGGACTGGTAGGGTTTTGTGCACAATAGATTGTGTTTTGATCGTGTTGTCCTAGGTTTGACAAGTCGCTTTCTTCTTGCTGTCCTGCTGCTGAATCAACAACTAACTTACATAACCCTTGGCCTCTCACTATCTGAGATGGGGTGATTTCTAAGTCGTACTCCTGCAAGGAGGTGACCTAGTTAGCCCTCTTTTCTCCTAGTTCCTTCTCCACTAGCAGATTCCTGACGACTGGGTAGGGGACAATGACTTTCGTCCTTGACTTCAAAAGATAGGACCAGAAGTGCTTGACTACTTTGAAAACAACATAGTCTTATTGATCTACCGCTGGATAATTAAGTTCAGCGCCTTTGAAAGCAGAGATCATAAAGGCAATGGGTACTTCATTGTTCTTGACATTCTTTTGGGTTAGGACGGCGGCATAGGAACGGTCAGAAGCAAAAGTGTAGAGTGTAAAGTCTTGAGAAAAATTGGGGCTCATGAGAGACGGAGCGTCTATTATGGCCTTCTTTATTGCATTGAAAGCTTGGTTTTCTAGGGTTCCCCAGTGATATTGGGTGTCTTTCTTAATTAGGTTCTGTAAAGGCCGGACCATTTCGGAGAAGCTGGGGACAAATATTCTCACAAATTTAATCTGGCCTAAGAAAGACTGCATAGATTTTTTGGATATAGGAGGGGGAAGCTTCACGATGACTTGAGTCCTTTCAGGGTCAATAATCATCCATTCGCTTGACACAATAAATACTAAGAGTTTACCCTGTTCTACTGCAAAGATAGATTTTTTAGGATTTAAGGAGATGTCATATTTACGACATCGCTGTAGAACGGCTCGTAAGTGAGCTAGATGATCGTTTTTGTTTTTAGAAAATACAATCACATCATCTAAGTAAAATACAACGAACTGATTGATTAACCCTCGAAAAGCAATGTCCATTTCTCTCTGGAAAGTGGCACCAACATTAATCAATCCAAAGGGCATTTTACGATAAGCATAAGTGCCCCATGGGGTACGAAAGGTAGTTTTAAGTTGGTCTGGAGGAGACATCAGTACTTGGTTGTACCCTGAGAAACCATCTAGTAAGGATAGCCTCTCAGAACCAGATACCTGTTGAAGGATCTGTTCCATGGGTGGGATAGGGTAGTTGTCTTTGTCAGACGCTCTATTAAGGTTTCAGAAATCGACGCAGAGTCGGATTTCCCCACTTTTCTTTCGAACTGGGACAAGTTTAGAAACCCATTGAGTGTGCCTAACAGGAAAAATTATCTTAGCATTTAGGAGCTTAGTCAATTCTTTCTGAACGGTCGGTTCGAGCTTAGGGTGCATTTTTCTCAATTTTTGTTGAAAGGGTAAGGTTTGGGGCTTCATAGGAATGACATGTTGTATGATGTTAGGGTCGAAAGTTTTAAGGTCATCATACGTCCATGCAAAGACATCTTTAAATTCTTTGAACAATTTAATAAATGCAACTTTTTCTTGTTGAGAACATGCTACCCCTAGATTAATGCACTGCGGATTGTCCTTAGTTCCTAAGTTGAATTTTTCATAAGATAATGAGGAACTATTGGTTTTGCAATTGACCGACTTTTTAAATTTATCTTGAAGATCATAAAAATTCTCTAATCTAACTACAGATTTCGGGATCGAGTTTACCATATCTGACGAAGATTCAGGAGTTCTCGGATATGGTATTACCGTGAAATCGCGCAAATTGTCGTCGTGCGTGCGTTCGCCTATCACCGCGCCTTGAAAATTTTCTTCCATGTGCAGAAAATTAATAATCTATTGATCGTCGTCAAAGACTCTCCAGTTCGTGATGTTGTCGGGAACGGATGGCCTGAACAACGACTCGATGAAGAATGCATCTGGGGATAAGCCTTCTGCAGGAAGAAGTTTAGAAGCTACATTAGCTAATAAATCTAATTAAGAGTTATTCAATCTAGGAATAGAATTTATATTGAAAGCAAAAAATTTATTCATTAAATTCCATACCTCGGATTGGTATCTTTTGAGATGCGAAGAAAGGCAGTGGATATAATCTCTCACCTATCTAACCACTATTTCAGAGTCGCCAAAGACGGTCAAATTTTGAATGTTCATATCCAAAGATTTTCTGAGACCTTGCAGTAAAGCCTCATATTCTGCAGTGTTATTAGTACATTCAAATTCTAACCTACATGCAATCAATGTTTTGTTACCTACCAAATCGATAATGACGCAGCCTGCTCCAGCTCCTTCTTTGGACTTTGACCCGTCAAAATAAAGAAACCAAATTTGATTTCGATCGGGTACATGAGACCGTTGCGTAGAAGTTGTTGGTTGTATATATGCTACAATCTCGGACTGCTGTTCTGGATTGGTGATAGCTGAAGCCTCGGCCATGAAATTGCCGAAGAAGGTGTCCATCCCTTGTACTTCGGGTGAATCAGCAGAAGGTGTAAATGGTTCATTGGGATCGTTCAAATCTGTGACTGTGAACTTAAGGTAGCGCTCATGATTTACCTTGATCTTGTTAGGATTTTCGTTCTCTGGAAGCCATAGATGAGACCAATCTGTCACGAAATAACCGTGTAGCTACTCCGACCAGTCCTTGCTTAAAAATAGACCATACACTTCTGGAATATCCACAACAATTATATCAATAACCTGATGAACCTTGGGGTTAGATGATAATCTTATAAGCACATTCTTTAGTTCACCTATAACTTTAACGTTGGTCCGATCAAGTTGTATGATTTTTAAGGTGGAGGGTTCAACTTCAACGTTAATCTTTTGGCATACAGACCATGGCATCACATTGGATGACGCTCCTAAGTCTACCATACAATTGTGCACATTTCTATTAAAGATCTCCAACGTTAACAAAAATAAAGGTATATTTTTGCGAGTACTAAGGGTAGTAGTTTGCGGCTTTTTACTCGCAGTTTCTAAAGCTACTTTACCTACATTATTTACATTATTTACATTATTTACAGGCAGGCTTCCTTTATCATGAGGATCAGGATGGTTTTTAGTGGAAGTCTTCTGAGGAACTTTGTTCTGCACAACCTTGTTACCACTTGAATTACCATTTTTTCCATTCTCTGAGATATTCTGTAACATTTTTTGTAGCAGAAATGGAAATTTAAATAACTCATAAACATAAATGTTAGCTCTCAACTTTTTAAGATCTTCAACTACATCATAATCTAAGTTGGGGTTCACATTACTCTGTTTAGTCTCAGCTGATTTAGATTGCTTTGGAGGCAAAGTTGTAGTGTTTTCGGTAGAAGGTTTGTTGGTTGTCCTACTCCTGGTATTATAAGGATGAACCGTCTCGAAGTTAGCTTGAAAGATGCTATCCGAGAAGTGACCAATAATGTTTGGAGAAGACTCCTCTTCTTGAACTGTCTCTTGTTCAACTACCTCCTCGGGAATCTCAGGAGGCATCAAGTTATCCTGGGCTTCTAGAATTGTTTGAAGGGCACATTACAGACTTTCTAGATTAAGGCCTTCGGTGGTTGGATTAGGTCGATTGGTAGGAAAAGGCTTCCAGAACGGGGGTTTGTAAGGTCCTTTGCTCGAGGAAGCTTCTTCGGTCGACCTTTTCAAGTCTATAACTTGATTTGACAGTTTTTGAACAACTTCAGTTAAGTTTTCTAAATCATAGCTTTCAGGTTGTGTTTTACTTTGAGTAGGTCTGGGGAGAATTTCGATCTTCTTTTTGGAAGAAGAACTAGTCTCTGTTTCGTTGCTAGTAGAGTCTTTAAGACTAAGTATGTCTTTTTCAATCTGGTTGGCCTCCTCGAAGGCTTCTAACAACGTGGCTTTCTTAGATCGTTTAACCCAAATAGCTATACTTTGATGTAAAGCTTTAGTGTAGTATGCTATTATAAGACTCTCGGCAGGCATGGAATCTGCAAGGATTCGTTTTTTAAGTGTTAAGAATCTTTGATTAAAGTCTTTAACTTTTTCTTTTGGGTTCATTCTTAAGCTAGAAAGATCCATGACTAGGACTTCCAGAGGCTTACCATCTCTGAACTTTTCCAAAAAGCATGACTCAAACTTTTCCCAAGACACGATGGTATGGGGTTGCTGGGCAAACTACCATGGGGTATTCAATTTTGCATTGACCACAAATATTTGCATATTATGTATTGTTGGAACAAGGGAAGTGAAAACATCGATTTTTATATAATAGAAAGTTCCATGTTTGTCAAGATCTGTTTGGACGACGGATTGGAGGTCTTATTCTCGCCTTCGCTATTCCCAATGTTAAAAATTTTGGCATATCCAAAGTATTTGAATCGTATATGGTATTTTCAAGTCATATATTTTGTTATGCATTGGTCGAACGTGGATTAATACTAGCATTACTTCAAATGTTTCCTTTAGCATTTTCTGCTAGCTTGAATACATTGTCTACCATATTAGTATGTCTGATTTTTGCCTTATTGTTATGTGCTTCGAGAGAAGAGGCTTGCCACACTGCATTTTTTCTTAAATGTTTGAACAGGGCTAGGCCCTTGGACGGTCCTGACAGTCTTAAGTGTTTACCTAACAACTCTGGCAGTCTTAAATGTTTATTGGACAAGTGTGTTGGAATACAATTTCGTTCCATTTTTTTTATGGTAGTCGGACATCTTCCGTCGATTTTTATATAATAAAAAGTACCATGTTTGTGAAGATGTGATTGGACAACGGATTGGAGGTCTTTTTCCGGCTTCGCTATTCTGAATGTTATATATGTTGGCATATCCAAAGTATTTCATCGTATATGGTCTTTTAGAATCATATATTTTCTTATGCAATGGTCAAAGGTGGATTAATGCTAGCATTGGTTCAAATGTATCCTTTAGCAATTCATGCTAGCTAAAATACATTATCTACGATATTAGTATGTTTGATTTTTTTTTTATTGTTGTGGGTTTTGAGAGAATAGATCTTCCACATTGCATTTTTTCTTAAATGTTTGTACAGGGCTAGGCCCTAAGGTGGTCCTGACAGTCTTAAGTGTTTACATGATAGGTTAAATGTTTATTGTGCAAATCCGTTGGGATACAGTTTTGTTCCATTTTTTTTATGCTCAACATCACTCCTTTAGTGGTCGAAGCTTGTTCACTGCTTGGTTCCACGATTTTTGTTCTTGTTTGATTCAACTTTGCAAAGTTGAGGTCCTCCAGCTTCAATTGGACATCTTCGTGGTTGTTCACTGGTTTGTTGTTCTTCAACCTTGCAAGTTGTTGGACCTATTATTGTGGTTTCCAGTTTTTGGGGGTGTCCTCTTATCATCCGTCGTTGATGGGTAAGTTTCCCTGTTGTTGTTTTTCAATGGTGGGGGTCCCTGCCTCGAAATTATGTTGTAGACCATATTTGTTTGTGCTCTTAATTTATGTTCTTGGAAACCATGCGTCTTCATATGTCGGCTGCGACATTCATAGGTGTTTGGAAAATTGCAATGTGAAGGGGTTATCGAAAAGTAGTTCGAAGCTATCAGAAGAGGGTACCATTGGCTGGAGTGTAGATGCAAGAAAAGATTATATTCTGTGGGTCGAAAAAGTGTGCCCGCATGTTGTCTTTCTGCCCAGTAAATTTATGGTGTTATTTATTTGTGTTCTTTCTTCTGTTTGGTACCCTGTTTCGGGCTTGTAATTTTCCTATTTTGGTTTCCTTTTTTGGGGGGGGTGCTATTAAGCTTTTTTCCCCCTTTTCTCTGTTTTAAGACAAAGTGAAAGTATCTAACAAACAACTTCAAAATTAGAGTTGAGAAGATGGAAGAAGTAATAGATGTTGAGTCGTATGAAATAGATAAACACTCCATTATACATGGAAGCATTGATGTGGCTTTGCATAGAAATGGCCTCTTTAGATTGGATGCATTCTTGTATACTGTAGGGGATTGCCTTTCCAATACATTCTAGGTTTTGCTGCATTTTCAGTATTCGTCGATCGACCTGCGCAATGGATTGATAGATTATTTCTTGGCCTGTTTTAAAAATGGTGACACGGAGGCACTAAAATCTTATGAATACATACTAGAATCTGATTTTCTTGGACAATTGCATGGAATACATGATGTCGCTACGTATTTTTCAAAGATGTGGTTGTCTACATCTCCAGCTTTGCCTGCACATGAGAGGGGACTTTGGGGAGACACATTTTGTATACGGTGGTTATCTAACTGGGTCAATATATCGGTTGGAATATAGTCATTGACAAGAAAAAGAAGATATCTACTATTCAACAAAGTTGCCTATGACAATCCATATTGCATCTTGTTCCATGAAGCCAATGGTCTCAGTGGTCATTATGAACAACTCATGTACAGAAAAATGTCCATATGCAATGTTGAAGTACCTCATATTTACTTGTCCCTCTTTTGTGAAGACCTTGAATCGTAGTGGGAACGGATTATGCATCGCATAGATTTCCATGGTTTACAGCAGGCAAAAAATGTTGTGTGTAACTGTGGAGATAGTCTGTTTAATGCAATTTGTTTTTTGGTAGCAGCGGATTTTGATGTGCAGTCGTTGTGGCTTTACACTGTGCAATCCTTTTTCAATGCAATTGTAGGCGGTAGCCAATAGGATTTTAGGTGCTTGCATCATCACCTTTTGCCATATTTCCTGGAAAATATGCCGACAGTTGGAAGTTGGTAGGAATACCTTGTAAACATGGCGATTCCATATGAAAAAGGAAATGTGGAGGGTTGCAGATTTTGTTTCCAATGGTTGTCTTTGATATTCAGAGTAAATATCAAGGTCTGGTCGGTGTTGCCAGATGGAACTGTCCATTCTTGGTTTACTGATTCAAATTACGATCGAACATTTGACATCCTCTCATTGAAAACATATACAACACATATCCATTATGAACCTTTGCTTTGACATATCCGTGGTTCAGGGTTAGATGTCCATGCCACCCAAACCGCATCGAATCTGCATACGCGTGGCATGATTTTTAGTGAGAATGAAACTCCTGTCGGGTGCGATATGGCCATAGAGGGTTTGAAAAAAAACAACGATGCATGAAATTCATCACAGTTGTGATGAGCCCATACTAGGCTTAAACACAAATTGTAGAGTAAGTTATCAGAACTTGAAAAACACTATGCGTCAAATTCATCCTAGTTGCGATGTGGCCACACGGGCCTTGGAAACAAAACCTAGAGTAGGTTATCAACACCTGGGTAAGAGATAAATTCATCCCAATTTCCATTAGATCATCGTGCCCTTGGGAAAGAAACATAGATCAAGTTATGACAAATTGAAAAAGGTCGTGCACGAGAGAAGGAAATACATTGCCACGCTTCCTATTAGAGAGAAAGCCACATATCAGAATCTAAAGAAACTTGTCCATGCACAAAACAACATAAAAATGTGCGGTCACATATCCCAGAAGGGTCATGCAACCGTGAAATTTCATGCACTATAAGCAACACCATGGACTAGTCGCAATGAAAGCTAGGAAACAGTTTGTACCCATACTTCCCTGCAAAAGAAAAATGCAAGACAAACGCACATGAAAGAAATTAAAGATACTCCTTCCATTGCATGTGCAATTTGTGAGCAACTGAATTTCTCAAAAAACAACAAGTCTTTGACAGTTTCTTTGCAAGAAGAATACCTCTAGTTGACAGCCCACGATAAGGCATTTTCCAGTGGAAAAATGTTTCTTCCATGCAAACGGTCGCCTGAAAATGGAGAACTGCCACAGTTTGCAACACCTGGCCAAATAAGATGTAATGCACCACCACCAGATGTAAGTGCGCTTATGGAACTTGAGGAGAGACTTGTCTCTCTCTGAATTTCATTTGTTGAAATCAGGGCTTGGGGTTATACAGGAGCCTAGATGAGCTTAACAAGATCAATTATTAATGTTCCCGTTGAACTAAATGTTGTGCAAAGATCCTTGCCACAATTCATTAACAATACAGTGACAATTGTCGTGGCTCTGAAAACACATTTGAGATACAAAAATGCCTATCTGACAGGAAAAGTGCATGTGCATGTTGTTATAAAAGCATTAAATGAATTATGTTCGAGGGACCTGTACAAAGCAAAGAGCATTTGTATAAATGACAACTGGAACAATGTTCTTGTAGAAGAGGATGGAAACTCTGCAGACACTTTCGAAAATCCTAGTGAATTTGATACAAGTGTTGAATTAGAGAATGAAACTCCTGTTGAGACATTGGTGCATGGATTTGTTGATTCACAGTGTATTCATGATTTGCAAGACAAGGTTGTTGAAATTGCACCTGCTGAGGTGCACCGTCCACCTGGAATATTCAAGGACAAATCCACTGAGGAAATGAACTTTCGAACACTCTTCTATGGAGATGCATGTGGAACTGATATGACTGAATGATTTAGTTATCATAAAATAGTCCGATGGGAGCTGCTACATTCAAGTGATTGCTTCTCTCGTCACATAACAATTTTTTTCTTCAAAACAATGCGCATAGAAATAAAGCAAGTTCTCTCCTACATGTGGGTCTGAATTAGAAAAGGTCAGTTACAAGGAAGAAAGTTGTTGGGCAAGGACGTGAAGTACAAAGTAAACTGATGGGAACAGTCTGACTACAGTTCTGTACATATTCACTGAACATCTTCATGTCTGAGGTCCAGAAATTAATAGTCCATCATAGATTTGTTAGTTCTGGAAAGGTTTCGGTGCAGGAAAAGGGAAAAAGAATTGCAGGGGAGGCAGAGCAGCCCAAAATTTAGGGTGAAAACATGGATCTTGAGACTGATCTAGATTGCATATTCTGCAACCTTGATGGGGTTGGAGACCCAATTACACATGACACCCCAATGGACATAATTGATACCAATTTTTTTTACGAAGATGGATCCTTTGTATTCCAGAGTGTTGTTTTTGAAAGCGAATAAAAAAAATATATTTATTGAAAAAAAAGATGTCAAAAATAAGAAAAGAAAACATCGTTCAGAACTTGACCTTGCCAATATGAAGGCATCGAAAATATCTCAACTTTACATGGAAATCGAAGATGCTCTTCATGACTTCGTTCGAGTCATTCAGGCCGAGAATGCCAAACTAAAGGACTGAATTAAGGAATTAGAGGAAGATTTGTTTCCTATGCCATTGATTGGCAGTCCTTTGGCAATAGCCATACCTTCGACTCCCTACACCCCTGTAGCAAATCTAAAAGGCTCCTCTAGCTTCCTTGCATCCTGTAGAAGAAATGTGGAGAACAATATCAATAGAAGAATGGAATTGATTACCGAGGCCTGGGAAACATCACAAAATATGGATTCGGTGGGAAGCAAGGTACATAAGTTGCTCGAACTTCTGCAGACGGATTTAAAAAATGAAGAAACTTTATATTTCCACACAGTCATCCGTTTTTCCTTTCATGTAAACAACATGCTAGAAACGACAAAAAGACAACATGGTCTCCCATCCACAAAATGACTTATTCAATTAGAAGCATGCTGGGAAGAAAAGGTGAAGAACCTGTATCTCATTGTCTAGTCATGTGAGAAAACAATATCAAAGAAAGAAACATTAGTCACAAAACTGACCAAAATAGACTTAGTCGGAAGGACAAACGAATTCTAGGACCCTGGCTTAATCGTCAACTCATTGGCGTTAACCAAGAAAGATTTCGATAAACAACTTGATAATTTTAAGGCCTTGTCTCTAGAAACTTTTTATAGGATTCTTGAATATCATGAGGAAGACATGGAGAACTGGCTAGTCTATTATCCGGTGTAGAATGGAGACATTCATCAGTTTCTGTGTAATTTTTCTATTGATCTAACCGAATTAGAAAATGAACTTTTCATCATTAAAATCCAGAATGACATCAACGTCGCCCCCTTGAGAATCTATATTGAAGAGAACTTGAAGTGGGTCCCCGACGAAATACAACAGGAAAATGCATCAGCAAGCAAATAGGAAAATTCCTTTTTGGAACATTCCTATACATTCTTTGTTTATCAGTCTAGTTATTGAAGAGGGTCGGCCATGAAAATCAACAAGAATACACATCAGCAAGCAAATACCAAAATTACTTATATGTACCATGCCTGTAGGTGTACAGTCATAGTCCTTCCTTTATCAATCCAGTTATTCTAACTTTTCTGAATATAAATCTATAGCCAATGTCTGATATCTTACCACTTCTACTTTTCAAGTATTACACTCTACCGTGTCCCAATTCTTCTTTCAAGACCTATTTCTTGTACATATTTCGCTTATGGTTCGCGGGAGCCCCAATCCCAGTCTATATGAAAAATGCATTTAAATTTCCAGGAATATGTAACAAAGTACTTTTTTTATATATATTCGAAATAAAATTATTCTTTTGTCTCCTCATATATTTATGTGTTGCTACATTTTTGTCTTCAACTATGCTGAATGTGGAGACATTCTATTTATTTTATTTCAATTCTCTTCCTTTCTGATGCATATTTTTCCATGTCTGCTCATTTTCAAAATTACATATGTGGTAAATCACACTCTAATTTGACATATCATATTTCACACACACATACAACTTTATCTTTACCACCTGTCCTTTATACTATTTTTGATAGAGGTCGTTACAATTCAAATAGTCCGAAGTCCGCTTGCCAATTTGTATATCGTCGAACTCTTGTTGTTCTATGTAGGCCACAGAACAACATAGGCCCATTTTTCATCCCAACAACTTCAGAACCCACGATGCAATGCTAAATTTTTTTGACACAAGGCCCTTAAAATTGAAATAGTGCCGAAGTCCAATTGTCAATTTGTATATCGCGGAACTATCAGTGCTTTTTTGTAAGACACAGAACAACAAAAGCCCAATTTTCAGCCCCACATCCCGAGAATCCGCCATCCAAAAACTGGCAAAGTATGCTATGAGGGCTCCGCCCATGCTCTTTAAAATCTCATCCCCATACTGTATAAAAGTACATATTTCGTATGTATAAAAAAAATATCTACTTTGTAAAATTACATATTTTGTATGTATATATATTACGTACGCGGTAAATCACTCACTCAAATTTCACATATCATATTTCACACACACACACACACACAAA
>JZKD02S1604755.1:66516-106861 GCA_000966675.3 Picea glauca | reverse complement strand
TATATATATATATATATATATATATATATATATATATATATATTAAGGAGACCTACTCTTAGGGAATCTTATCTCATCTCATATTGTATTATGAATTGGATATCTTGTAAAATGAGGTTTCTCCCTTGACGTGAACTGTAATTATTGACTTTTTATCATTTTTAAGGTGTTGGAACATAACATTTGGTATCATAGCTCATTAACCCTGAGGTTTTTCTTCTCCACACAAATCATCTTAGCATTTTTAATAATTTTTTAATAAACTAGATATTAAAATTATTATTTTTAATTACAACATTAATAAAATAGATGAGAAAAAACTCTTTCTTTCCTAATATTCAATCTACAAAATATTTTTCAAATTATATAAAATATTTTTTAAATTATATAAATAAAAGATAATATTCAATCTACAAAATATTTTTAAAATTGTATAAAATGAAAGTGAAAAGATTATTCCATTGGAAGTTTTTAAAGTTATGAAAAGCTAAAGGTGAAAACCTTGAATAAAGTGATTTGTTTTTACTCTAATTACAATGGGAGACGTGGTGGATACCACAATACTCTCAATTGAATATTTGGAAGGTGGTTATGTTAAAATGTTATGATAAGAATAGAGTTATCATAAAGTTAATAAAGTTAATTATATTTTAATGGTGGTTAAGGTATAGTCGTAACCTCAAAGTTAATTATACTTTAATGGTGGTTAAGGTATAATGGTAACCTCAAATCTCAAATGGTGATTATATTTAACTTTGAAGTTAATTATACTTTAATGGTGGTTAAGCAACATTGGTAACCTCAAATTTAATTATATTCCAATGGTGGTTAAGGTACTATGAATTAACTTCAATGGTGGTTAAATGGTGGTTAAAGTACTATGAATTAACTTCAATGGTGGTTAAATGGTGGTTAAGGTACATTGGTAACCTCAAATTTAATTATATTTTAATGGTGGTTAAGGTACAATGGTAAGGTCAAGTGGGATAATTTACTTTAAAGTTCATTTGGGATAATTTACTTTAAAGTTTATTTTCATGCTTTTAATGATAAAATGTGATGAAAGTTGCCAATGTTGGTTAATGTAGAATTTGATCCTAAAGTGGGATGATTTACTTTAAAGTTCATTTTAATGTTTTTAGTGATATACGGTAATAAAAGATACTTTCACAAGTGTTTTGTCTATGTGGAGATGAATATGATATGTGGAGGTGAATATGATAAAGTTGTTTTCACAAATGTTTCTGCTAGTATCAAATAAGGATAGAATTTGGAATTTGATAGATAATATAGGTTTAAATTTCATTTTAATGTTTTTAGTGATAGAAGGTAATAAAAGATACCTTCATTAGTGCTTTGTCTATATGGAGGTGAATATAATAAAGTCATTTTCAAAAATGTTTCTAGTCGTGTAAGTAAAGATGAAATTTGATACATAATATAGGTGTTAACTATTTTGAGAAGTATTTTGAGAAGGATTGTCCTTTTTTCAAATTCCAATTGTGGTATTAATTGGAAAATGTGAAGGTTGGATAAATTTTCGTCTTTTAAGTTATTTTTCCAAATGAATTTTTTTCTTTATGTAATAAGAAATAAATATTAATAAATTTGAAATAACAAGTTATTTGGTTTTAGATTATGACCTAAAATTACTTCTACTTGGTTAAGAGTTCATTTTCCTAGAACATAAGAAAACATGTGAATGATTCAAGACTCAGAGAAATCTACTATGAGTGAAATCTTGCCCCCTTAAAGACCATTAGTGGGTCATTCCAGGTGGTTTGTTTTTCCTTGAATAACAATGATGAGTCACTGCACATTCATGGATAGAAACTAGTGATGATCGTCTCTATAGCTGGCTTTTACTGAATTATAATCAATTTTTCCATTGTATATAAAAAAATCGTTTTATAACTTATAAATTGTTATTGCATTAAATATTTATATTGGTTTTTGATAGGATTAAATTCGGTACAAGACCAACTACAATGAAATTGGAAACAAATTGTTATTTCATTTAATATTTATATTGGTTTTTGATAGGATTAAATTCAGTACAAAACCAACTACAATGAAATTGGAAACACTTAACATCAAACCTTGACCTTCATAGCAACCTCACACACCACATCTACAACAAGGATGAGAATTGCACCATCATTCTTAATAAAATGTTATGCAAAGATATTAGAGAGTGCATACATGAGAAAAAAAATGCATATTTATATTCATTTTTTGGATTGGCCTGGATAAAGAGTGTAATATTGCTAAAATGATGTTAGTTTTACATCTCATCTAGGAAAACACAAAATGCATGTTTATATTTATTTTTTGTAAATGGCATGGATAGAGAGTGTAATATTGCTAAAATGATGTTAGTTATTTTAGCATGGTTGCTAGCTTGACACTCTTTGGTCTTGAAGTTGAGACTCTAAAAGTTTGTGGACTAGAAACGTTCAATTAAAAAAAACAAATACAATTTCAAAGATAATTCTCAATTTATTAAACAAATACAATTTAACTTTACTTTATTTTAAATTCAAATTCCACACTCCATGAATCAAAATATAATAACTTTCATTTACTTTATTAAAAATATCAATATAATCTAAAATTTAATTAAAAAAAATTCTCTTTTTCCAATGTATTTCCCTCCATTAAATACCACAATCCAAATCAATAAACATTAAATACCACAAACCAAATCAACAAACATGAGTGAAAACTCAATAAACATAAAATAGTATCATAAATTCTTTTTTATTTATTAAAAATAATCAGCAAATATCAATGAAAATTCTAAACATAAACTTAAGTAAAAAAATATAATGATTTTTTTAATTTATTAAAATATATTCAATTTAATCCAAAACTCAATGAAATGTATCTACCCAACTTCCTTCGACATTCCCTGAATCAATATTGAAGTATGTTCATATTATACTCAAGAATATTGAAGTATGTTCATATTATACTCAAGAAAATATTATAGTAAAGAGAGCCCAAAATGTATCGAATGACGGATTATTATATATTCAATATATTTAGATTATTATATATTCAAGATATTTATGTTGAAAGGTGTATATTTATTGGAAATGGGCACATTTAATCATCTTTTAACTATAAATTGGAGTTGTATGGTTATCAATTGAAGATGTTGGCCGTCCTTCCAAATCAATGAATGAAATCTTATGTTTATAACTTTCTTACATTTTTTAGGACTTAGGTTAACATGTTTACTTTTTGAGGTTTACTTAATATGATTAAAAAATTACTGTGTGACCATCTAATTACCACGTTCAAATGATTAGCAAACTTACTTGAAATTATAAATTTACTTCAATATTAACTTTTTTTTATAGATTTACATTTCTTCCACTATTCATATATACCATACACCTACACCTACTGATGGCAGCAACCATAATTGCAATTTGCAACCTGTTCGGTTTCGCTGGCTAGGGTAATGTGAAAAAAATACCTAAAAATTTGTATGTAATGTACTTAATTGTTGAATACTTATTATTACTGAATTTTATCCAGATGGATGATCTTCCTAGCATGTCTGACATGTCAAGACAGGGCCTTTTATCATTAATAAATTTAACTTAAACTGATCAAATTATTACTACATCATTTGTTGGGTCAATTATTTACTAAAGCAGAGATTTTATGAGCTTGATATCAATTACTATTTATTTTTTTAACTAGGTGTCGAATTTTTACTACTTTGATAATTACCAGTTTGAGCGTTCACCATCCATGAGTTTGTGGCTGTGGTTGTGCTAGTAAAACTAATTATAATGAAGCTTCACAACAATCATTAGTGTCAAACACCAAATGATGCGATTTTAGGAATCTTATGATTATAGTGTCAAACACCAAATGATGCGATTTTAGGAATCTTATGATTTTAGTGTCAAACACCAAATGATGCGATTTTAGGAATCTTATGATTATAGTGTCAAACAAATATAAAAGTTTGTGGACTAGAAGAGTTCAATAAAAAAAACAAATACAATTTCAAAAATAGTTCTCAACTTATCAAACAAATATAAAAGTTTGTGGACTAGAAGAGTTCAATAAAAAAAACAAATACAATTTCAAAAATAGTTCTCAATTTATCAAACAAATACAATTTCACTTTACTTTATTTTGAATTTCAGGAATTCTATGAATTGAAACTACTTTCATCGTATGTCGTCCCCACGACAGTCTCGGTCATGACAACGTCACATCACAACACACTCTTTTGTTGTCAAATTACAAGGAATCTACTCGCTTTTAAATGACGAAGAAGCTTTTGTCTGAAAGAAAGATGGAAGAAACTAGTGTTTAAATCAGGAAGGAACTGGCCTTCTTCCTTCACAAGGAAGCAAGGGAAAGAACCAAGGGTTTAGCAGGTGGTGAAGTTGGTACTTAACAGGAGAAGAATCAGAGCAAGGAGAAGAGTAAGAAAGAAGGATGGAGGACCTGTATCACTTAATGGCGGTCTCACTTCCACCTATTTCTAAGAACGCCCCAGAGACAACTATCCTCCAAGGCGCCTTGCAGAGGTTACAGAAGAAAGCCCTCCAAGACGCCTCCGAGAGATTCAAAAATCAAACCCTCCTCCAACTCCACGATCTTTTCGCCCGTCAAGTAAGGAAGGCCGAATCAAGATATAATTATGTTCTACTATCGTCTTTGTAACAACCCTCCCGTTTAGTTATGACAATAAGCCTCACGGAACAAGTGCAATTTTTTTTTTGTGTGTGTGTGTGCGTGTGTAGAAGGGTAATAAGGACATTATACTCAACGTCCCCACATGACGATGAACATGACGCATGCAACTCACGTTACAACAACATAACGATCTAAGAAGCACATCAGCAACTAGAAAAAATGTACAACAATCAACCGACAAAATAAGAATGACTACCTGCCCGTCCTACCCTGGAATGGTTAGGAACTCTAGGACACATAAGAAACGCTCAAGCCTAGGTTTCCATCGATTTTTACCATTTAAGGTCTCAAGGTTGGCGATTTTTCTGAGGAACAAGGAGGTGTCTACATCCCCCCCCGGACACAAGTAGACCAAACACATTAAATGTCTACAAACCAATTACAACATTAATTGTAATGAAAAACCACACCCTCCACGGGAAGCGCAAGATAAAAATGACTTCATCTACAACCAACCATTAATCACGTCTAAAACAGTCCAACTGACCCTCGTGTTTAACATCAGTTACTCATCCAATAGTGAATCAATTCAATTAGCCCATAAATTACAATTCTATATTAACATAAGAATCAGCAAGTCTGATTGCAATTAGGTCAATGTATGCCAATATAAGTTAACATTTAGAAGTGTATCAAGTGAGCAAGTCTAATTCATAAATGCAAAAGCATGTCTTCAAAGGATTTCAACTTCAGTCTAAGTATGGAAACTGCTTTAAAAAAAATTTGGAATTTGTTGCTAAGCATTTGTAATATGAGGAGTATTTAGATATCATCAAAACCATTTAAGAGTTACATATAACTTATTTGTCATCTTTTTGAATTCATTTTACAATATTAAAACAAGTTCAATCACTTCGTGACTTGTTGCTAAACCACATTTTGACTTGATACAGAACCATACACCACAAAAAATACTTTTAACTTAAAATATTAATTCCAATAATATTTAACTATACGATATCTTCTAAATTTAATATTATTTTTTTGAAATTCACTAATTATTCAACCAATCCATCTATAACTCCTATCACACAATTACCATTTACTAATGAACAATTTCCGAATAATATTTTTAGTAACTTCTTGTTTCGCATTATGTCATGGTTAAATGAATTCATAACTATTAGGTTATGAATTCGTAACGAAGTGTGGTTCTATTAAAGAATACTGTAGTGACTGTCTTGGACAATGCAAAGGAATACTTTAAATATAAGAAGAGGATGAAAGAAACCGATTGTAATAGATTGTAGGAATAGGTAAGTTTTGTGTGCTATGAAATGTAAAAATGTGTAAACTTTAGATTAACAAGAAAATAAGGTTTGGGGTTTTATATTTAAGGAAAGGTATGTGACGTGTGGCTAAAATCAAGATTGGATCATCAAGATTAAATGCTCATAGAAATTTGTTCACTGAAACTAGAACATTGCTGCCATCATGATTATACCAAAACTGATAATAGGAAACTGCCAAAATACTTATAAAAGCTCTCGCCCTAACATTGCCCATTAAATATTTACCAAAGAATAGCTATACCTAAATTACACATTACAGGCCAAGGCGCAATGATAGAAAGTTAACCAATGCAAAACACCAACCAAGATTCAGTTGTTAAAAGCAATAAATTGCTAAAAGCAAGAAGCATAGGTGTAAACATTATGTCCAAACAACAAGGCGCACAGGTGGGTACGGTTGTCTAAAAGTTAAAGGTTCATAAATAAAATGGAAGTGGAGAGTAACACGACTGCCTCAATATCCTCAGTAGTTAACAAGGCGAAATTAGCGCTGTCCAGGAAAGGAATGGACGTGGTCGAAATTCTGGAACGCAGGGAATAAACAAATTCGTGGTGATTTCTATAATAGGTTACTCGCAACCCACAGGGAAGAAAAACGTTGTCATTCCAGAATAGCAAAATGCCTTTAAAATTCAGCGATCAACTAACCATTCGCAAAATGCCTTAAAAATCATTTCAGAGATAGAAAACGCCATAAAATTTGCAAAGAAGCTAACCATTAATGAAAACAAATTGCCAAGGTAAATCGCAACAGGAAAACGTCAATCCTCTTCACTGGAAAAAAATGATTGGGCCGCGTTTGAACAGATGGAAACCAAGGATGCCAAGACTTTGAAAACAGTTAGATCACAAGACATTTCTCATCCCCAGACCCAAATAGAAAGGCTGACAGGAAATTGATAAACGTTTTTATTTTCATTTCCAGGATACCGTGTACAAATAAAATGCAGTCCTGAAATCGATCCTTTTATTGCCATAATAAAATTAAATATGTGCAAAAAAAACAGACATGAAACCAAGGCATTTTTCCTTTGCTATGACCCCAATATAGCGCAAATAGATGCAGGAGAACACAAGGATATAAATAGAAGGATCACATGAAATGCTAAATCAAGGATTCTATCGGTAGTAAAAATAAATAAAACAAAAAAAACTAAATGAAAACTCGGCTCATTACTAGTCATTCGACAAACGAAATCGAACTCTCAACCATTAAAATTCCTGGAAGGGCTTCAGGCTACCATAACCCCTAACTATGACCATTCGGCCAAGAAGAGTGTAGGCGATGACTCCAAGGTGAAAAGGAAAAACAGTAGAAGATCGCAGCAATGAAAAAACTAATCGTAAGAGGGCGCAATACAATCAACCAGCCAGCGATAATCAGGGGGGTAGACGGCTGACGGGAGCTTCCTTCGCTCGCCATCCTCGCACAGAAAAGCAGGGCATTGAGATCCATAGGCCTTTTAACACTAAGGTGATGACCGTAGATCAGGCTCCTGGCAGACTGCTTAGGTGAGGACTAGTGAGCTAGGGACGAAGGCTAATAGCCATGAAGGTCACAATCACACGCAACTAGGTGGTCAAGACATGCAGGTGAACGAAGGTCATGAGAGTCAACAATCGCCGAGCTAGGCTAAGAAAAATTTCAGCCATCAATCAAAACATCCAATCTACTTACATAATCAACATGCGGATCCAATCATAAAACCTACAACAATCTTCCATTCAACTGAAGAAAGCGTATCGTTGCCTGTTCGCCCTCTCTGAGTGACGTCCGCGCGCTCCGTGCCACTCCCGCTCATCGACCATCGAGACTTCACCATTACCTCCCAGCCAATGCTAGGGGTAATCTTCTTCCCCCTTATCCCCCCGAGCCGCAAAGGGGCCACACACATTGTCTAGATGATTCATCTAGCTCCCAGCTCGCCTCACAGGACGAGCTACCACTCCTCTCTGAGCTGGGTATCCCAACTCCCACAAGTAAATCAATCAAGTAGATAATTCTGCAGCGTAACGTTACGCAAACAGAATATGGTCCTTCATCCTTCTCCTTCTCCTTCATTTTATAGAGTTTCGAACTTCCTTTCTTTCCTAAAATCTCATTTAATTAAAGTTTTAAAAATAAATTCCTAAAAATTATTCTCCATACAAGTGTCACCCATCCCCTTCATTCCTCCATTATTTAATTTCTATAATTAATTAATTATCTTATTTCCCTCACCCACCTAGAGTTACTCCTATAATCACTCCTAGGTGTGCCCAAATTCCCTTACAGGTTTTAAAGGCTTTCCCTATTATGAAATTGCTAATTCAATTTAAAATTAGAAAGCTCTTAAATGGTAGACTCTTACTAAGTTGGATTTCAGCTTTTTCCCTTAAGTTCCCCTTTTTCCCTTTTTATGTTACCTCCTTTCCCTAGTTTCCTAATTTTTTATTTTCCCTCTTTCCCCTTTTAATTAGAACTCAAAAAGGCAGTTGTGGAATTTAATTAGTATATTTTAATTTATTAAGGTAATAAAACACTTAATTCCCCTTTTAGATTTTAATCCAACAGATTTTATTTTTTTGAAACAATTTATTTCTTACTCCCTTCATGTTACAAGATTTAACGAAGATCATAATTATTATTCATGTGGTTTTTATTTTTTTTTATTATTATTATTATTATTATTATTATTATTTTAAATTTTTTTATAGAGAGATAAAATTTTACTACTAGCATAGTTTAGACTTAAACCTTCAATTTTTGTATTGGGCGACATTTAATTAGGGAATTTGTTTTAAAAATACTTAACACATTGATCATCCTAAGGCCAGCTAGGTTCATTCCTCTATCCTCAACAACGCGACGTGCCCTTCAAGACGCACTAGGTTCTCCAAGGGTGCCACTCGCCTCATATGTTCCCTTGCGCGATGTGCCCTTCAGGACGCACTATGTGCTCCAAGGGTGCCACTCGCCACTCTCCATTTTTTCTTGCACGACGTGCCCTTCAGGACGCACCACGTGCTCCAAGGGTGCCACTCGCCTCTTGACTGAGTTGGTAGACATCAATAACCCCTGGTGTCAATACTCCGCCAGGTGAACTTGTGGGAGACTAAGGGCCTCTAAGGAATAAGGCCCCTGTCTTATTGCGCGCCCCTTAGAATCATCATGAGTGACTATCACAGTCTTCCCTCATGGCATCGTGGGTCCTCTCGAACTAGGTAATCTTTAACCTACAGTTCGAGCCACGACGGGAGTGCTAGTAGGTTGTAGCAAGGCTGTTGTCCACGCATCTCCCTCAACATCTCTAGTAGTCGTGCGTGACCCCTTTACTCCATATGTAAGTCTAGTCGGCAAGCTATCATCAGCCTGCATCATCAAAAAATCATGTCATAATATATCCATATTATATCATCTAATCAAATGTGCTAATATCATAGTAAAAACAATCAAACTCCAATGTTACACTCCCTGACTTGATCCAGAATCCAAGGGGTTCCATCGATGCCTCTACATCCTCAAGGTCCAAAACCCTGCACACTTAGTAAAAACGAGTCAATAGCACATGTCTATGTCAATGTAGTAAAACAACATGTCATCAACCCATAATGCCTCATAATCAAAATCAAAAGTTTTAATAGCATAAAAATCCAGATCACTTGCGAGCAAGTGTCCTCAAAGAATAAGTTTGCTCAGTGCGCCAAAGAGGGAAGTTACATACACCCCCTTCTTGGTCTAAACTTTGTCCCGAAGTTTCACAGTATAAATGCCGAAATAAAATGTATCACAGTATCATATGTCTATCTATCAAACAAAAATGGAAACTGTTGGCGCATATCATATGCATCCTCCCAGGTCACCGAGTGCAGACTATAATTGTCCCATTATACCTTGACCTGATCTACCATTCGACATTGTAGCTATCAAACACGATGATCCAAGATGCGGACTAACTCAGCCGTGAGTGCTCCCTCGTCCGATACCTGCAAGGAACTCATGTTAATAACATGTGTAGGATCACTAATATAATGTCTCAAAACAGATACATGAAAAACATCGTTCATACGCCTCAAAGAATAAGGCAAGGCTAGTCGATAGGCCACGTGCCCCTTTCTCTCCACAATCTCAAAAGGTCCCACGAACCTAGGAGAGAGTTTAGCTCCCTTCCAAAACTTGATCGAACTCTTATGCGGTTTAACCAGTAAGAAGACTCGGTCGTTGACCTCATAACTATGGTCAACATGGTGCACATCGGCATAACTCTTATGTTGATCCTGAGCTTCTTTAATCCTTTGTCTTATTATTTGCATTTTTTCTTCCATTTCCTGGATCGCTTCTGGTCCCACTAAGACCCTATCCTCAAGCCAATCCCAACTCAAAGGTGTTCGACATGGTCGCCCGTAAAGAAACTCGAAAGGTGCCATCTTAATGGTGCTTCGGTAACTGTTGTTGTAAGAAAACTCCACCAGTGATAAGAATTCTTCCCAATGCTTTTGTTGGTCCATTACATACATGCGCAACATGTCCTCCAAGGTTTGGTTCATTCGGTCGGTCTGCCCGTCAGTCTCTGGGTGGTACGCAGTACTAAAGTTAAGTTGGGTTCCCAAGGCCTCTTGGAAACTCATCCAAAATCGTCCAGTAAACACCGATCCTCAATCGGATATAATCCTCTTAGGCACGCCATGCAGCCTCACAATCTCACTAAAGAAAACTCTAGCTATGTCAGGTGCCTGATACGTCGTACGCACAGGAATAAATTGAGCACTCTTCATCAGAGTGTCTACTACTATGAAAATCAAGTCATGTCTCCTTGCCGTCAGTGGCAATCCAACAATAAAATCCATCGAAATAACTTCCCATTTCGATTGCGGAATAGCATGTGGTTGTAGTAATCCTGTTGGGTGTCTATGTTCAGCCTTTACCTATTGACATTCTAGACATCTGGCCACATAGTTGACTATGTCTGCCTTCATTCCCTTCCAGAAGAATAAGGGTTTAAGGTCTGCCCTCATCTTTGTGACTCCCGGGTGAATCATGTATACTGCTCTATGAGCCTCGCTTAGGATCAACATCCTCAATTCGTCATTTGGTGGTATGTAGATCTGACTTTTAAACCTTAATAAACCATCGCTATCAAATGAAAATACCTCAAATCATGGTACCATAATTGTGTTTTGTCTGATAAAACCCTCGACCTCTTTGTACCAGTCATTATCATGCTGTAAAGTTAGAATATTTTCATGTAGATTCATCTGAAGAGGCAGCACCGAAAATATGCACGGTCTCTGACTCAATGCATCTGCCACTTGGTTCACCATTCCTTTTATGTAAGTAATCTCGAAGTCGTACTCGCTAAGCAATTCCGACCAAAGTCGTTGTCACGCATTCAGGTCGCTTTGCGTAAAGATGTGTTGTAGTCCACAATGGTAAGTCTTCAGTTCAAATTTTCATCCAACAAGGTAGTGTCTCCAAACCTTCAAGGCATATACGATGGCTAACAACTCCAAATCATGCGTTGCGTAGTTATCCTCATGCCTTCTCAGTTTCCTGGAAATGTAAGCGATCACTCATTCGTATTGCATCAAGACTTCATCTAGGCCTTCCTTGGATGCGTTAGTGCATACCAAGAAGTCTGCATCCATGTCAGGGACCTTTAGTATCGATGTTGTTGTCAACAATTCCTTGAGCCTCTGAAATGCTTCCGCACATTTCTCGGTCCAAACAAACTTCTTGTTCTTCTTCTGCAACTCCGAGATCGGATTTGCTATCTTCAAAAATCCCTCGACGAACCATCGATAGTATCCTGCTAAACCCATGAAGCTATGCACTTCCGGGACATTAGTCGGCATATGCCATTCTATAATGGCCTCGACCTTTGTTGGATCCACGATGATGCCTTCACCGGAGATGACATGCCCTAAGTCGTTAATCTGCGATTGATAAAATGAGCATTTGGACAACTTCCCATACAATTTGTGCTCTCGCAGACACTGCAGCACCAAGCGCAAGTGATTGTCATGCTTCTCCATCGTCCGAGAGTATATCAAAATATCGTCAATGAATAATTAGACGATCTTGTCCAAGTACTCGCGAAACACCCCATTCATCAAACTCATAAATACCCCTGGGGCGTTTTTCAGTCCAAACGGTAAAACAGTAAATTCGTAATGTCCAACCTCATCTTAAAGGTGGTATTAGAGATTTCATCCTCCTTGATCCGTAACTGGTGATACCCTGATCGCAAATCAATCTTGGAGAACACCGTCGCACCCTTCATTTGATCGAACAGATCATCAATTCTCGGCAATGGCTACTAATTCTTGATCATGGCCTTATTCAATTGACGGTAGTCAATGTAGAGCCTCCACGACCCATCCTTCTTTCGTATGAAAATAACAGGTGCACCCCATGGTGACACACTAGGACGTATCAGTCCCAGGTCCAGCAACTCCTTCAGTTGCATTTTCAACTCTTGTAACTCTGGGGTCGACATCCGATAAGGCATTCTTGCTATCGGTTCAGCCCCTGGTTTTAGGTCTATGGTAAACTCCAATTCCCTCTCCGACAACATCCCATGTAACTCCTCCGCAAACACATCCGCAAACTCTCTCACCACCGGAAGGTATTCTAAACCTTCCGCTACTCCCTTCTCGTTTAACGCAAGGATAACATAAATCTTGCACCCCTTGCACATGTTCTTTCGAAGTTGCAAGGAAGAGATGAACCTCAGGGAAACGCCTTGGTTCCGACCTACAATTACCCATCTCTGTCCCTCGTCATCGACCAAGATCAACCATTTCGTCTTAAAGTTGAGTATCGCCTCATGCGATTCCAACCAATCCATACCAATCAAGACATCATAAGATCCTAGGATCGTGACGTACAGGTTGGCCCTGGTGACAAACTATCCTAGGTTAAGAATACATCCTGTAACCTTTCCTCCTACCTTTTGCTTCACTCCCGAAGCCATCTCCATGAAGCTAAACTCATCCCATTCGACTGCCTTTACCTTAATCATTTTTAGCGTTGCACCAAAAATGAAACTCTCGGTAGCACCAGGATCTATCAAAATACTAAGGGTCTAGTCAGCAACGGTACCTGTCGTCTCGAGCACAGTCAACTGATGCTCTTCCTGGAAGTTATTCACCACTGCATGAATCCGATGGGACTTGCCCATATCTCCCATGGTAGTGGGTCTATCTGATCCAGATGCTCTAGTCCTCTCCACCGGGCAGTCACGTTGGTAGTGTGGCTCCCCACACATCCAACACCCCTTCTTCGACCCAGTAGTCTTGGTACCCGAAGTAGAATATGATGGCCCACCGCCCTGGAACCCTGGTATGTTCTATTGAACATGCCTAAACTGCTGCTGCTGCAGGCGATGTTGTTGTTGATATTGTGGTCCCCGATAAGGTGTCCACTGCTGAGGCATCGATCGTCGAGGTGTAGTGAAAATGGATCCCCTCTGGAAGCCATGATATCCCAACGTAAGTCTGGCTGGGTTCTAATGTTGCTGTGCTCCAGATGACACCTGCCCTGCTGGTCTCGCTGGAGTCCTAGCCTGACCCCCGTTGATAAGATCCTCCTCTGCTATGAGGGCCTTCTGGACGACATCATGCAAGGTTTGAGGCATAAAAATCCTAACCTTTGCACATATGCTACCATTAAGGCTGAACACAAACCTTTTGACCTTAATTTTCTCAGTGTTAAGGTGCGGAGGATACTGGAGCAACTCCATAAAACGGGCCTCGTATTCGAGCATCGTACAACCTCCCTGTCGTAAGGCGTTGAACTCATTGAGCTGATGCTTAATGAATTCCTCTGAAAGGTACCTCTCTAGGAACCAATCCTCAAATAGTTCCCATGACACGTCTTCGACGACCATGTTCAGCTGTGGTAGGAGCGTCTTCCACCATAGAAAAGCGCTCCCCTTCAATTGAAAGACTGCCATGCGGACCTTCATGTTGGAGGTATAATCGCGAAGTGAAAATAACATCACCATGTTCTCCAACCATGCCTTGGTGGATGTGCCATCCTAGGCACCAAATAAATCAGGAAATTTTACCTTCTCAAGTTCACGGTGAATGCTACCAATACCGACCGGAGTGCACGACGGAAACTCAGCGGGTGTCGGTGCCCTGGCCTCATCTTTGTCCAAACGGTTGATCAAGGCCTCGGACATGCGCTAAAAATATCTCATCAATCCGACCACATCACCAACTGCTATCTGCTCCTTTCTGACAACCTACTCATCTCCCTGGGGGTTAGATACCTCAAGCGTGAATGCTACTGGAGGTGTCTTGCATCCTCCCCTAGCACCCCATCGTCTGCCTCCGCGACATTCTCTAACCATGATTACCTGCACGCACACAAGTCAACTCGATCAGCAACAGTATAATCAATCATATCAATGAAAGCCGTAGCGATCCCAAGTTGTGGGTTGAACCTCGCTCTGATACCATATGTAACAACCCTCCCGTTTAGTTACGACAACAAGCCTCACGGAACAAGTGCAATTTTTTTATTTTATTTTTTTGTGTGTGTAGAAGGGTAATAAGGACATTATACTCAACGTCGCCACACGACGATGAACATGACGCATGCAACTCACGTGACAACAACATAACGACCTAAGAATCACATCAGCAACTGGAAGCAATGGACGACAATCAACTGACTAAATAAGAATGACTACCCGCCCGTCCTACCCTGCAATGGTTAGGACCTATAGGACACATAAGAAACACTCAAGCCCGGGTTCCCATCTATTTTGACCATTTAAGGTCTCAAGGCTAGCGACTGTTCTGAGGAACAAGGAGGTGTCTACATTCCCCCCCCCGACACAAGCAGACCAAGCACATTAAATGTCTACAAACCAATTACAACATTAATTGTAATGAAAAACCACACCCTCCAYGGGAAGCRYAAGCTAAAAATGACTTCGTCCACAACCAACCATTAATCACGTCTAAAATAGTCCAATTGACCCTCGTGTTTAACATCGGTTACTCATCCAATAGTGAATCAATTCAATTAGCCCATAAATTACAATTCTATATTAACATAAGAATCAACAAGTCTGATTGCAATTAGGTCAATGTATGCCAATCTAAGTTAACATTTAGAAGTGTATCAAGTGAGCAAGTCTAATTCATAAATGCAAAAACATGTCTTCAAAGGATTTCAACTTCAGTTTAAGTATGGAAATTGCTTTAAAAAAAAATTGGAATTTGTTGCTAAGCATTTGTAATATGAGGAGTATTTAAATATCATCAAAACCATTTAAGAGTTACATATAGCTTATTTGTCATCTTTTTGAATTCATTTTACAACATTAAAACAACTTCAATCACTTCGTGACTTGTTGCTAAACCACATTTTGACTTGATACGGAACCATAGACCACAAAAAATACTTTTAACTTAAAATATTAATTCCAAGAATATTTGACTATACGATATCTTCTAAATTTAATATTATTTTTTTGAAATTCACTAATTATTCAACCGATCCAGCTATAACTCCTATCACACAATTACCATTTACTAATGAACAATTTTTGAATAATATTTTTAGTAACTTCTTGTTTCACATTATGTCATGGTTCAATGAATTCATAACTATTAGGTTATGAATTCATAACGAAGGGTGGTTCTATTAAAGAATACAGTAGTGATTGTCTTGGGCAATGCAAAGGAATACTTTAAATATAAGAAGAGGATGAAAGAAACCGATTGTAATAGATTGTAGGAATAGGCAAGTTTTGTGTGCTATGAAATGTGAAAATGTGTAAACTTTAGAATAACAAGAAAATAAGGTTTGGGGTTTTATATTTAAGGAAAGGTATGTGACGTGTGGCTAAAATCAAGATTGGATCATCAAGATTAAATGCTCACAGAAATTTGTTCATTGAAACTAGAACATTGTTGCCATCATGATTATACCAAAACTGATAATAGGAAACTGCCAAAATACTTATAAAATCTCTCACCCTAACATTGTCCATTAAATATTTACCAAAGAATAGTTGTACCTAAATTACACATTACAGGCCAAGGCGCAATGATAGAAAGTTAACCAACGCAGAACACCAACCAAGATTCAACTGTTAAAAGCAATAAATCGTTAAAATAAAGAAGCACAGGTGTAAACATTATGTCCAAACAGCAAGGCGCACAGGTGGGTACAGTTGTCTAAAAGTGAAAGGTTCAAAAATAAAATGGCAGTGGAGAGTAGCACGGCTGCCTGAGTATCCTCAGTAGTTAACAAGGCGAAATCAACGTTGTCCAGGAAAGAAATGGACGTGGTCGAAATTCTAGAACACAAGGAATAAATAAATTTGTGGTGATTTCTATAATAGGTTACTCGCAACCCACAGGGAAGAAAAATGTTGTCATTCCAGAATAGAAAAACGCCTTTAAAATTCAATGATCAACTAACCATTCACAAAACGACTTAAAATTCATTTCAGAGATAGAAAATGTCGTTAAATTCATAGAGAAGCTAACCATTAATGAAAACAAATTGCCAAGTTAAATCGCAACAGGAAAACGTCAATCCTCTTCACTGGAAAAAAAATGATTGGGCTGTGTGTGAACAGATGGAAACCAAGGACGCCAAGACTCTGAAAACAGTTGGATCACAAGACATTTCTCATCCCCGGACCCAAATAGAAAGGCAGCCAGGAAATTGTTAAATGTTTTTATTTTCATTTCCAGTATACCGTGGTAAAAAGAAAATGCAGACCTGAAATCGATCCTTATATTGCCAGAATACAATTAAATATGTGCAAAAAAAACAGACATGAAACCAAGGCATTTTTCCTTTGCTATGACCCCAATATAGCGTAGACATATGCAGGAGAATGCAAGGATCTAAACAAAATGATCACACGAAATGCTAAATCAAGGATTCTATCGACAGTAAAAATAAATAAAACAAAAAAAAATAAATGAAAACTCGGCTCATTACTAGTCATTCGACAAATGAAATCGAACTCTCAACCATTAAAATGCATGGATGGGATTCAGGTTACCATAACCCCTAATTATAACCATTCGGACAAGAAGAGTGTAGGCGATGACTCCAGGGTGAAAAGGAAAAACAGTAGAAGATTGCAACAATGAAAAAACTAATCGCAAGAGGGCGCAATACAATCAACCAGCCAGGGACAATCAGGGGGGTAGATGATTGATGGGAACTTCCTTCGCTCGCCATCCTCGCACAGAAAAGCAGAGCATTGAGATCCATAGGTATTTTAACGCTAAGGTGACGACCGTAGATCAAACTCCTGGCCGAATGCTCAGGCAAGGACTGGTGAGCTAGGGACGAAGGCTAACAGCCACGAAGGTCACAATCACATGCAACTAGGTGGTCAAGACATGCGGGTGAATGAAGGTCATGAGAGTCAACAATCGTCAAGATAGGCTAAGGAAAATTTCAGCCATCAATCAAAACATCCAATCTACTTACATAATCAACATGCGGATCCAATCATAAAACCTACAACACTCTACCATTCAATCGAAGAAAGTGTATCATTTCCTGTTTGCCCGCTCTGAGTGACATCTGTGCGCTCTGTTCCACTCACACTCGCCAACCGCGAGACTTCACCGATACCTCCCAGCCAATGTTAGGGGTACTCTTCTTCCCCCTTAGCCCCTCGAGCCGCAAAGGGGTCACACACACTGTCCAGAGGATTCGTCTATCTCCCAGCTCGCCTCGCAAGGCCGAGCTACCACTCCTCTCCAAGATGGGTATCCCAACTCCCACAAGTAAATAAGTCAAGTAGGTAATTCTGCAGCGTAACGTTACACAAACATAATATGGTCCTTCATCCTTCTCATTCTCCTTCATTTTATAGAGTTTCGAACTTCCTCTCTTTTCTAAAATCTCATTTAATTAAAGTTTTAAAAATAAATTCCTAAAAATTCTTCTCCATACAAGTGTCACCCATCCCCTTCAACCCTCCATTAGTTAATTTCTATATTAATTAATTATATTATTTCCCTCACCCACCTAGAGTTACTCCTAGAATCACTCCTAGGTGTCCCCACGTAACACCCCTTTCACTCAGGTACCAAGGTTACTATAACACCACTTGGTACATAACCTAGAATAACGGTAGCGCACCTTGGCTACCGTGTAGGTGTTACTGCACGGAATAACACATTCTCATTCATAATTATTCACATGCATTTAAGAAAATAAATACATTTAAGCTCAGAGTAAGCATAAGAATCATTTTTAACATAAATAATCCATGGAAAATACATTAATCCAAATGCACAGCAGAATGCATGATAATTATAATACACAGAGATACAAAACATAATTAAAGCATCATCTGGTACTTATCTGTGAAACAGTGCTAGAATACACCAACCAAGTGTAGGCCTTCCACGAACCTCTCAGCCTTAGACCGCACTGCTCATCAGCTTAGTAGTGGGTCACCCCCGAGCTGGGACTAAGCTCCACCCCAAGCAAGGAATCCTAGGCTAGGCTGAGGTTACAGGGAAAACAACACACAACAACAAGGAATGAATTCTCTCCCAGGAACCTCCCACGCTCACTGCCCATAGACCCTCATTCCCCACATGCATGTTCCACCCTAGGAGAATACACCTTCTCTGTCACCTGGACAGTCCTTTGGCTGCTAATCTCCCTTGCCTTGGGTTACAGGAACAGGCCGGACGGAAAGTCTCCGAGCTCTGTGGCAGCTACAGGGTTCCTTCCAGGAGTCCTCTCCTTCCTCCGCGCACTCTCTCACCTGGAGAGAATCTCTCACAGGCCAACAACCTATTCTTCCAACCTCAATCACCTCTCTCACCTAGAGAGAGCGTTGTACCACTGGCCAATAAGACCCCACTCAGTCCAGCACTGCGTGGTCACAAATGACTCACGGGGAAAACAGACACGGGCTTCCCAACAGGTTCAACAATGGTTGGTCACTTCTTATTTCCCAATCTGCCAACACAGGATAGAATCACGCTCTGGTTCTCAGGGATGCATGACAAACAATCCACGCAGGGGTCAACACAGGTTCGAACTGTTCAAAAAGGAGATGTACCGACTATCTTAGAAAAACACAAATACACGCCTTTTCGGTTCAGAGGATGCACGCGGGTTTCTCTGCAAGAGGCAGACCAATTCACCTTCTGGCCATCGAGGGTCGAATGGTGGAGGAATCCCTCTCACAGCTCATCCTGACCCTTTTTATTTGCATGGACCAGGGCTGACACTTTTCACCCTTGGAACTGTATGCGTTCCATCAGCATGCATTCCCTTTGCACGCTTTCCCTTTGCCAGGAACTTAGGATAACATAAAATGCACATGTTCTTTTAGAATAATATTAAAATATTATTCTCAAGCTTAAGCCCCCCTAGGCTTAGCCCCCAGGCTCAACACTTAGCCCCTTTCCCACCTTCCAACCCCTAATTCCTTGCCCACTCTGTGGATGCTCAGTCCCCCTTCACTCATTCATTGTGGTTGGTCTGTACCTGGTGGTGTTTATATTTTATTAAGTGTTCTTCATGATTACATATACAACAGCAGGCTCCTAGCCTTCAACACTTAGGCTCCCTGGCCTAACAAACACATAATCCAACATCTTATAAAAACTTGGCTCACTAGCCTATAAAACATAATTACAATTTCTTTCAGAACATGGTTTGCAATGGGGCTCGGCCTTGGGGACACTACAATCCCCTTCCCCTTATTTTTTCACTGTCCTCAGTGCAACTTACACTGTCTCTGCAAGCCTTTCAAAATTTTCAAAAATATGCGGGTACTCTGCCCGCATAACCTCTTCATGCTCCCATGTCACGTCCTCGGGACTGTACCAGGTCCACTGGACCTTTACAAGCTCTATAGCTCGATTCCGAAGCTATTTGTTTTTCCTGTCCAATATGCGCATAGGATGCACTTGCAGGACACCTTCTGGTTCCACCTGAATCACAGTCTAATCGATAATATGATTAGCATCAGGTACATATTTCTTAAGTAGTGAAACATGAAACACATTATGTACAGTCATAGATGCAGGTAATGCAAGCATGTATGCAACTAGCCCAATCATTTCCAGGATCTCAAATGGCCCACAAAATCTTGCTGCCAACTTGGCGCAACTTCCCAGCTTCAGAGAACTCCTATTAGTTTTCACTTTCAGAAAAACATGGTCACCCACTTTGAATTCTCTATGGGTTCTGTTACTATCAGCGTAAGTTTTCTGCCTGTCCTAGGCAACTTTTAAATTATGTTTAATTTTTATCATTTGATCTTCCATCTCTTTGAGTATCTCAAGTCCAACTACTACTCTGTCAGTTGGATTATCCCAGCTCACTGGAGTGTTGCACTTTCTTCCATAAAGCGCTTCGAATGGGCTCATCTTCAATGATGCATGATACCCATTATTGTAGGCGAATTCTACCAAATGCAAGTAGTCTTCCCACCTTGATGGTTTATCCATCACATACATTCTCATCATGTCTTCTATTACTCTGTTCGTCCATCAGACTCGGGATGATACGTTGTACTAAAGTTTAGATTCATTCTGAATCCTTTGAACAGTCCTTTCCAGAAATTCGATGTGAATTTCGGGTCCCTATCAGACACAATTGTCTTAGGAATTCCATGCAAGCGTGCAAGTTATTTTAAAAATATATCAGCAACATCAGCTTCCCTGTGGGTGGTTTTCAGTGGAATAAAATGGGCAGCTTTAGTAAGCTTGTCCACCACCACCAAGATTGAATCATGCTGCTTTCTTGTTCTAGGTAGTCCGGTGATAAAATCCATTGTTACCACGTCCCATTTCCACTCAGGAATAGGTAAAGGCTGCAGAAACCCTGCTGGGTGCCTATGCTCAGCCTTAACCTTTTGCCACTCCATACATCTAGTGATGTACTCAGTGATTTCTTTCTTCAAACCCAGCCAAAAATAAGGGCCTTTGACTGCTGCCATATTCTTCTGATATCCAAGATGTTCAACATAAGCCACATTATGCATCTCCTTTATAATTTCCAGCTTCAATTCTCGGACATTGGGTACATACACTCTGTTTTTATAGAGAAGTAGACCATTAGTTCCCAAGGTGTAACTTTCCTTGGTCTGTGGTCCCTCATGCTGTTGTAGCTTTGCTACAAGATTTTTGTACAGCAAATCAGCATTTGCAGCTTCCAAAATTTTGTCTTTCATCTCAGTCTGGTACATGCTAATGGTTGTAGCTTGTAATTCATGCACTTTTCTACTGAGTGCGTCAACCACCTTATTTTATTTCCCTTGGATATGCTTGATATCAAAGTCATATTTGCACAGAAACTCTAACCATCTGATTTGCCTGGAATTTAAGGTCGGCTGATCAAATAAATACTTCAAACCATTATGCTCTGTTCTCAGCTCGAATCTCTTGCCCATGAGGTAATGTCTCCATTTCCTCAAGGCATGGACAATTGCTGCCAGCTCTAAATCGTGAGTGGCATAATTCTTCTCATGCTCCTTCAACTTTCGGGATTCATAACAAACTACAAATCCCTCTTGGCTGAGAACTCCTCCTAGCCCCTCCTTACATGCATCTGTGCACACTATATAATCCTTATTTGGATATGCAATCTTCAGGATTGGAGCACTGGTTAGCAGTTGCTTCAATCGTTGGAAGCTGCTCTCACATTCTTCAGTCCACTGGAACTTCTTCCCTTTCCTTTGCAAGGAAGTGATAGAATGAGCTATCCTTGAGAATCCGGCTATAAACCTCCTATAGTAGCCTGCCAGACCCATAAAAGATCTAACTTATGCCACATTCCTTGGCGTTGGCCATTCTCGAATGGCCTGTACCTTTTCAGGATCCACAACGATCCCTTCTTCAGATATAATATGTCCCAAGTAATGGATCTGCCTTTGATAAAAAGAGCACTTGCTCAGTTTTGCGTACAACTGGTGTTCTCTCAACACCTGCAGCACCATTCTCAGGTGTTGCTCATGTTATTCCTCTGTCTTGGAATACACCAAGATATCAAGACTTAACCAATTCAGTGACCTTCCTCTTGGTCCCTGTGGCCAACTGCAGTAACCAAGACTTCTCATGTTTGCTTCTCGTTAGATGCAAACTTTCCACCACTCTAGGATCTACATAACTATGGCTAGCCCCTAAATCAACTAAAATAACAGGTGGTTGGTGGTTGATCGTACCTTCCACTTCAATCACGTGCGATTGAAATTATGCTTGCTTGTTGTCCAGGGCCGCGTAGATCCTCGGCATTCTACTGCCCATATCCTCCATTGTTTTAGCTTGTCGAACAGTATGGACAGTTCTTGCTTTGTCTTTTATGTGGGGGCAGTCTCTGTACCGATGATTCCCTTTACAGCCCCAACACTCCATAGGTGGAGACCTTGGCATCTGCTCACTCCCTTCAACTTTCATGGGGTCTCTAAAGGATGACTGTCCACCAGGGACGTTCTTGAAAAAGGGAGGCATGTTTCCCTTCTGCCTCTGTTCTTTCCTAAACCTCTTCTGGCCATCCCAAGCCTTCCGAAAGGTAGGCTTTTCTCTTTGATGTTCGTATAAGCATTTCTCCCTTATTATTGTTTCTTCCATGGTCTTAGGATCATCATATTGAATATTGTCACCAATGGAAGGTGGTAGTCCACTCAGATATCTCTGAATCTTGACAGCCTCATCTTTGATGAATGGAACATACTTCAGTAGTTCTAGAAAACTTCGTTCATACACATCAATGGTCATACTACCCAACTTGAGTTCGAAGAACTCCTTCATCTTTCTGTCATAGTATCTTTTGGTCAGGTATTTCTTCTCGAAATACCTCTTAAATTCCTTCCAAGTGACCTCTTTCTCTCTGATGTGCTGCACCTGCACAAATTGATCCCACCAAATGGATGCTTTTCCTTTTAGTTGATACATTGCAATTCTTCCTTCTGCATGGGCGGAATAATTCTGCAATTAGAAGTATTTATTTATGCCCAAAAACCATGTCTCGGCATCTTCCTCCTTATTATGTTCTCCATCGAATGTTGGAGGCTTAATCTTGTTCATCTTCCCTTTCAATTCCTCCTTTCCCGATTTTCGATGTTTTCTGGTAGGGGACGGGCTTGGACTACTGTGTGTCTCTCTGTCAGAATGTCTTTGGGAGCGACTAAGATGTCGGCTACCACTCCTCGACCTACTTCTTCTCCCATGGTTTCTATGACTCTCCGTCGTACTTGAGTCTCTTCCCTTCTCGAGTTTCTCCTCTATTCTTTCCAGGCTCTTCAAAAATTTTAAGTTTAATTCACCCTGCCGATCCCTGACTTTCATGAGCTTTCAGCTATCATCTCGGCAAGCCTTGGTCTCTCTTTGCAGTCCTTCAATGATTTCCATTATGTGTCTTTACTTATCCTTCTCTTTTCCATGCCCATTAGAGTTCGATCCTTTGACTCTCAGGTTAACATCCTTTCCTTCCTGTTCGTCTTCTATTTCGGGGGTAATCTGTACCTTTCCCCACTCCATATTCGGTGTTGGTTAACTGGAGTCCTGGCCTTCATTGAACTCTGCACACGCACTCTGTGCAATTAAGTTCTAAGTTTGTCAGGCCATTAAACATCATAAAAAATCCACAACATTTATAACTAATACCAACAAGAACAAAAGACATTTCGATTCCAATGGGTTTTATAAGCTCTCGTTCGGCTCTGCACTTTTTTTTGGGTTTTTGAAACTTTAGTTTTCGGGAATTTTGGGACTTTTGGGCCTTCGGGTTTTCGGTACCCTTACTCTCCGGGCCCATAGCATAGTTGTCATCCTTAAAATCCGCTACGATCCTTCTGTCTTAAGAGATTTTGGGACTTCGGGACTTCAGGTTTTCGACACCCGGGAGTTCATTATACAGTGACTCCCCACCTCTTGTCATTTCAATTGTCGAATTTCGAAATTCTGATTTACTTTACCCTCCGGGCCCACATAGCACAACGGTCACCCACAACCATGGTGGCACGTGGCACATTCATTAGGGTCCACGTTGCTTTTAACGGCGTCATCTGGTCCCACCACTCTCGCTTTTCTTCTCGACCCACCAGCGCGTGTTACACCTCCAGGTGTCCACGTCTATTCCAAGTAAAATCCAACGGTCAAATCGTTCTCAGATCTATGGTGCAGATCCTTTTGGTGTTTTGGGCTTCCAAATGCCGATGCGCTCTAACTCCCATTATCCCTCCGGTCAAGACTCATGGTTCACACGACCTCCCCTTATATGACCACAGTCGTACCTTCTATCAGGGTTTCGGACTTCGCAATGCCGAAATGCATAAACTTTGTGTCCACAGGATTTTTGATTCTCCAAATCCCAATTTCCTGAGGTGACGTCAGCTAGGCCCCCACAACGGAGCTTTCCTTTCGGGAAATCTCCCGAATGCTCTGATCTCCTCCACACATCCCCAAGAATGGACGGTCCTCACCGCTTCTCGCTATTTCATGATTTCAAATGCTCCAGGTGCCTTGTCTTCAGGATTCACGAAATGCCAAACCCTGATATGTCGCTGGGCTCCCGATCTCGCCCACGTGTCCCAACTGACAGACGGCTCAGATCCAATCTCAGGATTTCGCAACTTTCGATTCCTCGATGACAAAGTTCTATTACAACTCAAAACCTCGGTAGCCGATATACCGATGGGTCGCTCGATCTCTGCCATGTGTCCCCACGAATGGACGGCTCGAATCGTTTCCGAGAATTTTACCATCAAAATTCCCGACCTCCTGTCATCGTGACTCCCAATTTCAACAATGTCGATATCCAGATATTTCGACATGAAAAATGTCGATGGGCTCCTTATTATCGCCACTTGTCCCTTCAAGATGGACGGTCCTGACTAATTCGGGATTTTGCGTATCGCGATTTCCACACTCCTGTGCAATATCAAAAGGGCTTTAAACCCCGTTCACACTTTTCAGATCTGACTGTCACAAGGGTTTGCCTTCCCTCCCGAATAGATCCTAGAGCTCCTACACTACTGGTGTGGAGTCCTCTCTCCCTGTGGACTCATACCACACTGAATATGGTTTCATAACACTGCTATACCTCCTGAGCTTTAAAAACTAGTCAAGTAACTCCTTGACATTTTGGAGCAAACCAGGGTCAAAATTTGGTCTTCTAGACCCAATTTCCCCTCGCATTCTCAGTCCAAATACCGCTCCACTAGCCCATCTAGGCTTAGTGTCGAAACTTTGGCTCTGATACCAAACTGTAACACCCCTTTCACTCAGCTACCAAGGTTACTATAACACCACTTGGTACATAACCCAGAATAACTATAGCGCACCTTGGCTACCGTGTAGGTGTTACTACGTGGAATAACACATTCTCATTCATAATTAATCGCATGCATTTAAGTAAAGAAATACATTTAAGCTCAGAGTAAGCATAATAATCATTTTTAACATAAATAATCCATGGAAAATACATTAATCCAAATGCACAGCAGAATGCATGATAATTATAATACACAAAGATACAAAACACAAATAAAGCATCATCTGGTACTTATCTGTGAAACAGTGGTAGAATCCACCAACCAAGTGCAGGCCTTCCACGAACCTCCCATCCTTAGACCACACTGCTCATCATCTCAGCAGTGGGTCACCCCCGAGCTGGGACTAAGCTCCACCCCAAGCAAGGAATCCTAGGCTAGGCTAAGGTTACAGGGAAAACAATACACAACAACAAGGAAGGAATTATCTCCCAGGAACCTCCCACGCTCACTGCCCACAGACCCTCATTCCCCACATGTCTATTCCACCCCAGGAGAATACCCCTTCTCTGTCACTTGGACAGTCCTTCGGTTGTTAATCTCCCTTGCCTTGGGTTACAGGAACAGGCCGGACTGGAAGTCTCTGAGCTCTGTGGCAGCTACAGGGTTCCTTCCAAGAGTCATCTCCTTCCTCCGCGTACTCTCTCACCTAAAGAGAATCGCTCAGAGGCCAACAACTTGTTCTTCCAACCTCAATCACCTCTCTCACCTAGAGAGAACGTTGTACCACTGGCCAATAAGACCCCACGAAGTCCAGCACTGCGTGGTCACAACGAATCATGGGGAAAACAGACACGGGCTTCCCAACAAGTTCAACAATGGCTGTTCACTTCTTATTTCCCAATCCGCCATCACATGATAGACTCACGCTCTGGTTCTCAGGGATGCATGACAAACAATCCACGCAGGGGTCAACACAGGTTCGAACTGTTCAGACAGGGGATGTACCAGCTATCCCAGAACAACACAAATACACGCCTTTTCGGTTCAGAGGACGCACGCAGGTTTCTCTGCAGGAGGCAGACCAGTTCACCTTTTGGCCGTCGAGGGTCAAATGGAGGAGGAATCCCTCTCACAGCTCATCCTAGCCGTTTTATTTGCATGCACCAGGGCTGACACTTGTCACCCTTGGAACTGCATGCGTTCCATCAGCCTGCATTCCCTTTGCACGCCTTCCCTTTGCAAGGAACTTAGGATAACATAAAATGCACATGTTCTCTTAGAATAATATTAAAATATTATTCTCAGGCTTAAGCCCCCCTAGGCTTAGCCCCCAGGCTCAACACTTAGCCCCTTTCCCACCTTCTAGCCCCTAATTCCTTGCCCACTCTGTGGATGCTCAGTCCCCCTTCACTCATTCATCGTGGTTGGTCTGCACCTGGTGGTGTTTATATTTTATTAAGTGTTTTGCATGATTACATATACAACAGTAGGCTCCTGGCCTTCAACACTTAGGCTCCCTGGCCTAACAAACACATAAGCCACCAGCTTATAAAAACTTGGCTCACCAGCCTATAAAACATAATTACAATTTCTTTCAGAACATGGTTTTCAACGGGGCTCGGCCTTGGGGACACTACACCCCAAATTCCCCTATAGGTTTTAAAGGCTTTCCCTTTCAGTTTAAAATTAGAAAGATCTTAAATGGTAGACTCTTACTAAGTTGGATTTCCGATTTTTCCCTTAAGTTCCCCTTTTTCCCTTTTTATGTTACCTCATTTCCCCAGTTTCCTAATTTTTTATTTTCCCTCTTTCCCCTTTATAGAGAGATAAAATTTTACTACTAGCATAGTTTAGACTTAAACCTTCAATTTTCGTATTGGGCGACATTTAATTAGGGAATTTGTTTTAAAAATACTTAACACATTAATCATCCTAAGGCCAGCTAGGTTCATTCCTCTATCCTCAACAACGCGATGTGCCCTTCAGGATGCACTAGGTGCTCCAAGGGTTCCACTCGCCTCATCTGTTCCAGTGCGCAATGTGCCCTTTAGGACGCACTACATGCTCCAAGGGTGCCACTCGCCACTCTCCATTTTTTCTTGCGCGATGTGCCCTTCAGGATGCACCACGTGCTCCAAGGGTGCCACTCCCCTCTTGACTAACTTGGTAGACATCAATAACCCCTGGATTCAATACTCTGCCAGGAGAACTTGTGGGAGACTAAGGGCCTCTAAGGAATAAGGCCCCCGCCTTATTGCACACCCCTTAGAATCATCGTGAGTGACTATCGCAGTCTGCCCTCATGACATCGTGGGTCCTCTCAAACTAGGTAATTGTTAACCTACAGTTCAAGCCATGATGGGAGTGCTAGGAGGATGTGGTAGGGCTATTGTCCACACCTCTCCTTCAACATCTCTGGTAGTTGTGCGTGACCCATTTACTCCATATGTGAGTCTGGTCGACAAGATATCGTCAGCCTGCATCATCAACAAATCATGTCATAATATATCCATATCATATCATCTAATCAAATGCGCTAATATCATAGTAAAAACCATCAAACCCCAATGTTACACTCCCTCACTCGATCCATATTCCATGGGGTTCTATCGATGCCTCTGCATCCTCAAGGTCCAAAACCCTGCACACTCAGTAAAACCAAGTCAATAGCACCTGTCTATGTCAATGTAGTAAAACAACATGTCATCAACCCATAATGCCTCATAATCAAAATCAAAAGTTTTAATAGCATAAAAATCCGGATCACTTGCGAGCAAGTGTCCTCAAAGAATAAGTTTGCTCAGTGCACCAAAGCAGGATGAGAAAACTATCCTCCAATATGCCTTGAAGAGATTACAGAAGAAATCCCTCTAAGACGCCTCCGAGAGATTTGAAAAGAAAACCCTCCTCCAACTCCATGATCTTCTCGCCCGTCAAGTAAGGAAGGCCGAATCAAGATATAATTATGTTCTACTATCGTCTTCCTCGGATCCCAGAGCCAGCAGCAGTGGCGGCGCGGCTTCTTCAGTTCCTCTCGAAAGGCTGAACCCCATTCCATTCATTGAATTGCAAGATAGGGAAGTCCACCGCGAGCGGGTGATCTATGGGACACTGTGCACAGAGGCATACATGATGTGTGCTATCACGAATTTTCTTGAGAACGATAATGGTCTTGCCGTCAGGTTGGAAATTTACAATGCGGCTTCCTTCCAGGCAGACATCAAGAAGCTTACCCTATGGGTACCAAGGTGGTCGTCAAGGAGCCCTATTTCAAGATCGCCAATGACGGTGGCCTCATCATCCGCATGGAAAACCCCGCCAACGTTGTGAAGCTCATGATTCACAAGGGGAAGCCGACGGAGAGCATGTTGCATCTAGATGTGGAGGATGTGAGAAAAGAAGGCAACAAGTGCTTTAGAGAACAAAATTGGAATGCAACAACTGAGCATTATACGAAATCCATTGACGTCGCTCTACTCCAGCTTAAGGAGAGCTCCTCCAATGGTAATAATAATATCATGGACTGCCTTCTGCATGCTTATTCCAATAGGGCGGAGATGTGGTTGCAGATAAAAGAATTCAAGTGGGCGTTGGAGGATTCCAATGACACCCTTTGGATCGATATCAGCCATCTCAAAGCGCTTTACACGAAAGGCCACGCTCTGCTCGGGCTGAAGCATTATGGGGCAGCATGCGAGTGTTTGAAACAAGTAGACAAGACCAGTGCTGGGAAAAGGGAAATACAAGATGCGCTAGGTCGGGCCAAGACTTTGTACACCCAGAGCCGGAGTGGCAAGTATGAAATCTCAGAATACTTACTCAAACAACCTACATCTTCTCCTCCGGAAGTGGCCGATTTCATGGGTCGTGTGGAGATCAAAATGACCGAAGACGGGCGCGGTCGGGGGCTCTACACTACTAGAAAAATAAGGACCGAGGAGATTTTGTTGGTGAGCAATGCGATCGCAGTTGCTTATGGGATTGCGTCTACCACCTCTATGTGTATGGACTAGCACAGCCACAAATTCGTGGCTGGTGAACGCCGAAAGGACAACTTGTAAAACCTAAACCGTCGGGAAAGAAAAATGGCCTAGAGGTGGACGGAAGGAGTTGGAAGGAATTGGCTGGAACGAGGCAGTCTATCCAGAACGTGACTAGTGAAGGCCAAAGGTTTAGGTTCGACTAGAAAATGAAACCCTAATCACTCATACGTGGAAATCAGCTAGCCACCATAGTAAATTTTAAATATGATTAAGTAAAAGTAAAAAAATAAACATGTAAACTAATGTCCTTATAATAGTGAGGAAGTTAGTAGTTGAAATCACAACCATTGATTTATTGGGACTACTAAGAATATTCCATCAATATTTAATCTTGTCCTTACAAAATTGATTAAGCACTAAAAACTTATTAAATGTGTCCATGATCAATAGGTGTATGCCTTTCGGCGTAACAAGGCGCTCAATACGGCGTCTCAAGTAGATCTTGTGGCTGCAGCGGTCTGTCATGCCGGAAAATCGCAGAAATTACTCCGCCAACTTTATTGTTTACATTACTCCTCCACGCCTAGCAGCCTAGAGGTTCCAGCCCTATTTAAGACGGATGGCCAAATGTCTGAGGGCCAAGGAGAACAAGATGGAAATTTGCAGGTGGACGTTAACCGTATTCGAGAGATTATAGATTCAAACTCATTCGATACAGCTGAAGGGCATATGATAGCTTCAAGAAAGAAATGTCTTCAAGTCAAACTATGTCAGCGAGGACATAGTTTTACCGGTCTCTGGCTGCTGTCGTCCCTCATTAACCATTCCTGCCTGGAAAACTTGAGCAGGATGGATGTGGGAAGCGCCATGTTTATTCATGCCTCCAAGCCCATCAAGAGGGGAGAAGAGATCACCATTTCGTACTTTGATACCCTCCTTCCCTTGCCGCAACGCCAATCCTGGTGCGAGAACTAGGGCTTCAAGTGCAAGTGCAAGAGATGCGTTCTAGAGCACTCTCTTAGGACATCCCTAGAGCCTATAATCACGGCACGGTTTGAGAAAATGCATGATCAAGAACAAGATGAATTGATAACTAAAATGTCTCTTTAGCCTTTAGATGTGGATCTTCCGACATGCGCAGAATTCAAAAAGATTTCTATCGAGGCAGAGGGGTTCATCAGGAGATCCCAGCTGTTAAAAATGAAAGAAGAGAAGAACTGGATGTGTGCATCTTTTATGTCTTCATATCTAGCAGGAGAATAGTCCGAACACTTCGTTCCCATAATGTTGAATAGCTTCTTTCCTTCCCGGTAGAATCTTATGGAGGCCATTCAAACCACTGTGCCCGGGGACTATCGAAATCTCCACCTGGCAGCCCCGCTGTTCAAATAATGTCAGAGTTGGAAGGGGGATGGAAATGAAGGATTTAGTACACGACATGCATCAGAGCAGGCGAGGGAGGCCTTCATCATTGTGTTTGGCAAACACAGTGAAGATGTTCTCAAAGCGCTCGTCCTTAAGCATTCAAACTGACACAGTGCTTTCGTAAGAGTACACCACCTCCTTTCTTGTCGATTTGGAAGACCTTAGACACAGGCCTATTAATCCTTGCCATGGGACTATAGCAATGAGTTTTCTTTTGATGTGACATTAATTTTCCTTTTACCATAAATTTGTGTATGCAATGTAATGTTTAACATAGGAAAACAAATATATATTTTTAGATATAGTAAAAATGTTTGTGTTTCTCATTTCTAATTGGTTGATAGAATTGAAGTGTTATTGCTCCCTTCAAGTCTTTCAATATGTAGAATTAATTTTCCCTGGATGGGGTGACATGTAGAGAATCTTTGCCACTCGGCTTAGCATTAAGCCATGGCTTAAATGCTGTAGGCCGCTCCCCATCCCTTCAATATTAGAGATGGTAGTAGGCCATTACAGTAGACTTATGGAGGCAGGACTTCTCCCTCGCGCAAAAGAGTTGGCACTGCCAACATTCAATATTATAGAGTTAAGGAGGAGCCATGTGATGCCATCCCACGAAAATATGAAAGCAATAAAGCCTGGACATAGATGGTTCATTCTCGTCTTGAACCTCCCTGTCGACTTTGAGCTCTGGTGTAATCTCATCTGTATATTGCCGACTCCGGAGGTACCTTCTATTCATTCCTCCTCCGCAATGCCAAGGGAGCGAGGCAAGCCTCACCGCGATTCGACTTGGCACACCCACACTGATCATTGACAGAGAAGGCAACATTTTGAGCACGCACTCTCGACGACAAATTCTATCCTTCGGTAGAGAGCTAGAGTCGCCTGTATGGCACTCTATGCCACTGTAATTGAGCCCGCAATAGAGCGGAGAGCGCATACCCCTGCAACTGAGCCTGAAACACAAGCTAGAAGTTGTTTGAAGGAAGAGCCTGAATAAGAGTTCCCAGTTTGCTATGTAGAAGAAATACTGTGCCCGGATGATATTGCGACCACCCTGGAACCTCAAGCAACAGAAACAAAAAGGGGGAGGCTCTGTGAGGAAATCCCAACCTGCTGCGTCGAGGAGGTGACTTTTGATGATGAGGTCTTGAAAATCGCCTGTGCAGTACTGATGCATCACACATACATTGTAGCCATGAACGAGGACGAGGCTAGAGCTGAAGTGGGGAAAGAAACCTCAGGCGAGGCAGTAACCAACGAATTGTATGTTCCACTCCTCCGTACAGAACATTTGGATCTCGTGTTCGAACTCCGAGGCCAAAAGGGAGACCAGGAGCACAGAGCCTTCCTCATGGGACAACACTTAGACTTGCTCCTTGACGCTTACTCCAATGCTCCAGCAAAGTGAAAATGTCCAATGTGCGCACAGCCATTTTTCATTCAGGCCAAATCTGCGTGTCAGGAGGACAAGGGCAACATCTCACCGGGTATTTGAGCTTTTCTTTTTTAGTCTGGTTTTTTACATCATGTTGTTGTTCAAAGTTAAGACGATCTATTTCCATCTGTCCTGGTTTCCTTTGGGTAGGACAGACGGCGAAACAATATTTTAGTGTATCTTCCTAGATATGCTATACTTGCCCCAAAATGTGTTGGTTTCCGATAAAACGACAGCATATTTGGTGGCACAGTACGACTATATTTCTATGTGTTTTTGTCTCTATATTTCTATCAATTTAATATAGCAGGTAACACCCCCTTTTTTACTTAAAAAAAAAAATATGTAGAATTAATTTCAAAATCAATAAATTTCACCAATCACCACATCTAAATATAAAAAGTTGTACTATGTATTTATTATTATACATTGTTATATTTATATTATATGTATTATCTAATATATTATTTATTATTATATTTATAAATATTATAGTTTCATTCAACTTAAGGTTTATTATACATTTTGAATAACAAACAACCCTCAATTATTATCTTTTGACAAAAAATATTAATTTAATATCTCATTTAGTTATATTAAGTTTCATTGTTCAACATGTATTTCCCAACTAACTGGGCAGGACTGCGTTGCCATGCAACCCTTGTTTTGTTTGAAGTATCATAAGTAATTAGTTAAAATACTTAAAATAGAAAAACAAAAAGTTAAAATAACGTTGAATACAACGAAAACGGTCAAATGGTTTTGAAGTTTTCTGTTCATTGTTGGTATTGATGCCCTGTTTTGTTATGGATAATTGTTTGGAATGGATGAACGGTAGTATATTTTTTATATGGGTATTAAGAAATATAATTTGCATCGTCTGTGGTTGTTGGAGTGCAAATCTATCAGGTTAAACCGTACATGCAAAAAGCTTTAATTATTAAATAAGATTTATATAGCAAAAAAATCTATTACCTTCGATAACATCTCTTTTAATATCCAATAATACTTTCGTTCATCTTTGCTTTCAAACTTAGGGTTTAAGATTTGCAATCCTACCGTTTCTTATAAAATTGTGATTTTGTTTATTTTAATTTAAAAAAAAAAAAAAAACATATTGAATAATTCATTCGGCTTCAAATTTCAAAATCCAAAATATTTCCTTAGAGTGAGATATCTTTCCCATTTAAAGAGATCGAAATCAGGTTGTATACAAAACTCAAAGGCACTTGTTTTTTTACAATTGGTTTTAAAGCAAGATGTATGTATGTCCATCTCACAAAATTATTTCTTAATATTGATGAATGCGATAATCATTGGGAAATGATAAAATTGCTCTGGGGTTCTCTCATCTCCTTCATTTATGACCTTTTACCCACCCAAATTTCTTTATAAAAGTTTGTCCTCAAGCTTAAGCTAAGCTTGATAGAGAAGCCAATTATTGTAATTAGAACATAAATGGTCTAAAGTTATTATAGGCAACTACACCATACTTATACAACAAAGAAACATAAGACACATAACATAATAGAAAGCTAAGCATATTATTATTTTATCTCCAAATGGTATGAAGTGAAGAAAAATATGAATCATCTTAAAATCAGGATCTATTAAGCACTAAGAGGGATTAAATTTTTAAAAGTGTAATTTTTTTTATCATTTCATTTAAAAATTATACCTTAGGAAATTTGATCTCCCTCAGTGCTTGATAGATCCATGTTTAAGATGGATCTAAGTTGGTTTAATATTTTATATGTTGTCATGTACATATGTATATATGTGCATAATATGCAATGCAATAGGGTCTATAATTACTTTTTTTAATTGAGTCAACTTTATTTTTATTGGATTGGTAGGAAAAAGTAACTCGAGAGGGAAGCTTGCTCCAGATTTAGCCCACTCAGTAAAGCCTCATGGAGTAACCTAACTGGGTAGCAAACAAACTCGTTTTTCAGGCAATTTTTTTTTTCAGATTTTCATGGGTAGCGTGAGTTTCTCATGGCTCAAACTTCCATGCATTTCAAAACCTTGCCCCAAGAGTTTTGCCCCATTTTAAAGCAACCTAGATGCTCAAAAATTGGACCAGAGTTTTGGATTGACGAGAAATTTAAAACCTCACAAGAAAAAAACCTCTCGAAAAAGTAACTAAAAAGGGAAGATTGCTCCCTAATTAGCCCACTCCAAATTGCAGTAACAAATAAATCACTAAATATGTAAGGCCTCACTATGTAAATCAACATGTCCTAGAATAAGGTACATTTATACCATTTCCCCGATTTTATTTAGTAAAAATTGTCATATTTTTTCTTACTAATAAAAATTGTCCTCGGATTCTTTAAGAAAGTTAAAACTTTATATTTTCAAAAAACTGTAAATAAAATAGTTTGGATACCTTTATTCAACTTAAAAAAAAAAAAAAAAATTCTTAATTAGTCCATTGTCAGTTTTGAATTCAATCTAACATTTAGTATATTATCAGTTTCGAATTCAAATGGTAAGATAATGTTATATTAATGTTAATGATGTAGTAATGTTACATAAATATAATGTTAATTGATATTAATGAAATAATAAATAAAATGGTTAAAGAAATAATGAATTTAAATATTTATAATATCAATAAATATCATTATATTTAAATCTTCACAATAGTAATAAAAGTCATTGCATTTTAATAAACATCATTAATTATAAAATTTGAATATAATTTATTTTAGTTTAGTTTAAGATTATATTAAGTTTTGATGAATAGTCCATTCTTAAATAGAATGACAACTTTTCTTTTATAAACAAAATGTCATTAAAATGTTTAAATTTATTAATATTTATTAAATTTTCATAAAAATTATTTATTTCAATATTATCAAAATGTTTTGTTTAACATTATATTTCAATGTAGATTTATTTTAATTTTAATTTACATTAAAATATAATATCATAATTATTTGTTAATCAAAATATAATATCACAATTATTTGTTAATAATGAGGCGTTCCCCACCTGAATACATTATTGAGGTTTCATAATTAATAAAATTTGATAAATATTGAAGTTTTATAATTGATAAAATTTAATAAATTTATAAAGTTTAATAGTTAAGAAAGTTTAATCAATTAATAAATAATAAATCAAATTAAATAATTTATATTTAAAGTTTAATAATTTTATTTAATATTTACACTTCAATAAAATAGTTAAAATAGTATGATTATGAGACATCAATGAAATTTGAAATTAATGTTTTAAAATAATTTTAGAATATTTAAAATAATTGATATTAATATTCTAGAAAAAACATTTTAAATTGATATTGATGAAACAATAAAGATAATGGTTGGCAATTTTTTTTCAAAAAACTTCACTAAATTTTCATTTCGCAATGTGTTAATGTTGCACCGTGAGGAACATAACTCGATGTTGCAATGTCATGAAAGTCGATGTCACAATGGGATGAACATAACTCAACATCAAAATGTGAAGAACATATCCCCATGTCGCATTTGAACATAACCTTTCACTCACATCACATTGTGATGGAATCTAACATAACCCCTCCTTGCAATGTGACAAACATATCATGCCGTTGAAATATGACGAACAAACCCTGATGTCGCAATCTAGGTTACAACCCAATGTCGCAATGTGAATTACAACATCCAATGGTGCAATTTGACATACAAATCCGTAGGTCACATTGTGATAAACATAGCCCAATGTCGCAATGGCATGAACATAAATGTCACCTTAAAATAAAAGTGGTGGACATATCCCAACATCACAATGTCACAATCATAACCCAATGTCGCAATGCCACTTACAAAACACAACTTCACATACCAAGCCCAATGTCACAATGAGATAAACATAACCCTAAATCGCAATGTGAAAATCATAACCCTACGTCACAATGTCGCAAAGTGATGATCATATGCCTATGTCACAATGTGACATACAAAGTCCAATGTCACAATGCTATGAACATAACCCTACATCACAATGTTATGATCATAACCCTATGTCCCAATGTGACGATCATACCCCAACATCTCAATGTGATGATCATAACCCTACATTGTAATGTGACCCATAGTCATCCATATGCCAACCATAGTAAACCCAGGTCAACCATAAGATGACCATATTTAACCATAGACAACCATGGTCAACCATATACAATGTATATCAACCATTCTTAACATGGTCAACATAGTTAACCATATCCGTGGTTAACAATTCTCAGCAATGGCCAACCATAGGAAAACATAGAAAATTATAGAAAAACAAAGTCAACTATAGTCTTTTATAGTCAACTATGCTTAGCCATTGTAAACTAAAGTCAACATGGTAAACCATAGTCAACCATAGTCTATAATGGTAAACTCTAATTATACATGGACAACCATGGTTAACCATATTCTTACATGGTCACCCATAATCAACCATATGTCGACCATAATAAACTCTCCTCGACCATAACTTGACCATACCCAACCACAATCTACCATACTCAACCATAGTTAACCATACTCAACCATGGTCAGCCATACTTAACCATAGTTAACCATACTCAACCATGGTCAACCGAACTCAACCATACTTAACTATAGTTAACCATTCATGGTCAACCATGGTCAACCATACTCAATGATGGTCAACCATACTAGACCATGGTCAACCATAGTCAACCATGCTCAACGACGGTTAACCATGGTAAACCATAGTCAACCATGGTCAACCAAACACAACCATGGTCATACATGGTCAACCAAAGTCAACCATAGTCAAGCATAATTAACCATGGTCAACAATAATCAACCATAGTCATTGATAATCAACCAAGGTTAACCATAGTCAACTATGGTTAACTATCGTTAACCATAGGAAAACATAGTCAAACATACTCAACCAAAGTCAAGGATGGTCAACCATGCTCAATCATGGGCACCCATAGTAAACCATAGTCCACCATGGTCAACCATGGTTGACTATGGTCATCCATAGTCAACCATACTTAACCATAGTCAAACATAATCACCCAAACTCACCATGGTTAACCATAGTCATTGATAAGCAACCAAGGTCAACCATAATCAACCATGTTCAACCATCGTTAACCATAGGCAACCATAGTCAACCAGAGTTAATCATAGTCAACCATATTCAACCATGTGAAACCATAATCAAACATGGTTAACCATAGTTGACCATGGGCATCCATAGTCAACCAAACTCACCATAGTCAACCATGATCAACCATAGTCAACCATGGACAACAATAGTCAACCCTGGTCAACCATAGTCAACCATACTCACCCATAGTCAACCATGGTCAACGATGGTCAACCATAGTCAACCACGGTCCACCATGGTCAACCATAGTCAACTAAGGTGAACCATCGTCAACCATTGTTGACCATAAGTAACCATACTCAACCATTCTCAATCATGGTCAAACACTCTCAACCATTGTTAACCATGATCAACTATGGGTAACCATGGGGAACCATAGTCAACCACTATCAACCATAATTAACCATGGTCAACCATAATCAACCAAGCTCACCATAGTCAACCATGTTCAACCATACAAAATCATAGTTAACCGTAGTCAACCATACTCAACCATGGTCAACCATGTTCATTAATGGGAAACCCCAACCAACCATGGTCATCCACAATAAACCATGGTCATCCATTGGTCAACCATGGTCAACCATGGCCAACCATAGTTAACCATACTCACCCATAGTTAACCATACTCAACCATGGTTAACCACGGTCTACCATGGTCAACCATACTCAACCATATTGAACCATAGTCAACCATGGTCAACCAGAGGAAACCAAAGACAACCATGGTCAACCATATTCAATAATGCTCATCCATGGTCAACCATAGTCAATAATGGTCAACCATACTCATCCATAGTCAACCATAGTAAACCTCGATCAACCATGTTCAACCATAGTCAACCATGGTTAGCCGCATACAATCATGGTCAACCATAGTCAACCATAGTCAAACATGGTCAATTGTAGTCAACCATACTCAACCAAAGTCAACCATAGTGAACGATAATCAACCAAGTTCAACCATAGTCAATCAAGGTCAACCATAGCCAACCATAGTTTACCATCATTAACCATAGTCAATCAAGGTCAACCATAGCCAACCATAGTTTACCATCATTAACCATACAAAACCATGGTCAACTATAGTCAACCATGGTCAATTATAGTCAACTATGGTCAACTACTCCTCTCTCGCATGTCGACGACCAACCAGCACAACCAAATTTGAGTAAAAGTGGTCGATATATGTTGATCAACGCCATTAGATTTAAAAGGTGGAAAATGGTGTCGATCGACATATATCAACCACTTTTACTTAAATGTGGTTGTGCTAGTAACACTTCAAACAAAATGTGCCTATGTTGTACGTCTTCCAAATCGAATATGTTCTTATAGTGGCAAGTGAAGGGGTGATCAATGGTCACCTCTTACGAAAACACATGTTAGTTTGAATACTTGAGGATGAGCGCTCTGAGAGCATCTTCACGGTGTCTTCCAAGGATACTGATGCACACCTCCCTCACATGGTCTGATGCATGTTGTGTAATAAATGCTTCATTTTCTTCTCCCGTTCAATACTGACATTCTTTGAATTGTCAGGCTACCATGAGGATATTTTGAAATTCTTCGGGCACACTGCTTTGAATGGGCTCTAGAAGCTTCTATCTAGAAGGAAAGCAACTATTCAACATTATGGGAACAAATCATTCATACTATGCTCCTATAAAATATGTAGACATAAAAGATGCATGAATCTAGTTCTTCTCTTCTTCTAATAGATGGTATCTCCTGATGAACCCCTTCGCACCTATAGAAATCCTTGTGATTTATGCACATGTCGGAAGATACACATGGAAATGTTGTTCAGGAGACCTTTCTTCATACTCTGCTTGGTCATGCATTTGCACAAAATGTGTGGTAATTATAAGCTTCATGGATGTCTTGAGAGAGTTCTCTAGAACGCATCTCCTACACTTTCACTTGAAGCCCCGACCCTTGCACTTGGCTCGGCGCTGCGTCAAGGGAAGGAGGGTATCAATGTAAGAAATGGTGATCTCTTCTCCTATCTCGATGGGCTTGGAGGCATGAATAAACATGATGTTTCCCACATCCATCTGTTAATATTATGGTAGTTGTGGGAGGTATTTACCTCCACGTGTACACATGATGAGAATAGAAGACTACAGAAAGCAAGAGTAAACCCTAATGAGTTGGCTAATAACCCTAGAAGTCTTGTCGGCTCAAGAAGATAATTTATATTAGGTTATTAGCCTCCAAGAGAAGAAGTCGGCCAGAAATAATAATAATATATTGCATAGACATGTACCCAGAAGGAGAAGTCGGCCCCAACAAATCTGGCAGAACCACTATAAATACAAGGCGTCAGTTCTCATTTGACACATCTCAGAATTGCAGAGCAGCAGCTAGTGCGCACTACAGTTCCCAGTTTGGTGCGCACGTGTGGAGGAGAGCTGCAGGTGCAGCTGCTCCAGCAACCATTTTTCAATGTTGGCTTGGACTATCTCTTAGCTAGGGTTTGGCCTATCTGATCAGCTATTGTTGGTGCGCTATCCTTGGAGAAATATGTGCTACACCTTGTTTGGCTATCTAGCCTAGGGTTTGCTTCCGGAGTAATTCTCAATCAAGGTTAAGGTGCTCAGAGGGTGGCTTCGACCTATGGTTGGGTGACAAGGGTATTGTCAATGGTAAAACGAGCAAACAATATTCTATATTCTAACAGGTTATGGGTCCACACCTCCTTCATTCAGTCTAAAACGTTGGAAGGAAACATAGACGCTAGGATATTGAGCTCGTTGAGGAACTGTCGCTAGGGTTACTAGCAGAAGCAGCTTCCAAGACACTGCCACTTGGGTTACTAGGAGTAGTAGTTGCAGAAACCCTAATCCTCTCGTTGAGGCACCTTAAGTGAATGAGTTGACCTAATCTCCAGACAGATCAATGCACTCTAGCCCAGCGCATCTCTTGATACTCTCAGAAATCCAAGACGTGAAGTTTGAAATTCTGGTCAAATCTAGGGTTGACCAAGTCAAGCAACCATGATTAACTCTATAAAGTCTGAGAACAAGTTAGATGGAGCCTCTAACTTCAGAGCGTGGAAGACAAGGATTGACCTCATCCTTGCCAAGAATAAAGTGTTGGATATCGTGAAAGGAAATATCGTGAAAC
>JZKD02S1604755.1:41035-54671 GCA_000966675.3 Picea glauca | reverse complement strand
ACTAGAGGATACCTACACCTACGATCTAAAAAAAATAAACACTTTGATCATGTTAAGACCCTCTTATCCTACACGAACAAAATACGTTGTAATTTCAGGCATATGTTGACTTTGATAATTTAAAAGAAATATAAAATTTCCAAAAAATACACGGCACAAGAAAAACGAGTTCTCTACAAGTATACAAGTTCTTGGAACAAAATTCCATCGTTAAGATACTCAACACCTACACGAACAAAAACATATACCTTATATTTTGTTGGGAAAATAAGATACCATTGTTAGAAACAATCAAATTTGACCTAGTTATTCATAATTGTTGAAATGTACTCTTGACACTAAGAGGGGGGCGTGAATCAATGTCTGGAACTTTTGGTTGTTTTTCACACTTTCATAGATTAATTGAATAAGATATGAAGTTCAATTAATTATTCATAAACATCTAAAACACAAATTGTATGAAGTAGATATAATATCTTTCTTTTATTTATTTAACTTATATGAATACATATAAAATAAATCCTTTAATATATTCAACTTCAACTGAATATGAGAGATTCAACTCTTTGATACAAGACCCATATTGTAGTTCTCAGATCCAATTGAGAAATGAAGAATCCAACCCTCATAACAAGACCCAACTTGTCGATCTCAGATCCATCTGATATGTGAAGAATCTAATCCTCATAACAAGACTCAACTTGTAAACAAGAACCAACCTGATATAATGAACTTCATTCAATCCATTATATATACATATATATTTAATCCACCAAGACACCCTCTTCTCACCATTCTTTCTTCTTTATATAGTCTTCCAACTGGTGTGAATTTGAACCATTGCGTCTTTTGATATTGAACCATTATACCTTTTCATTTAAATGATAATATTAAACTTTAAATAATATCATTTTTCCTTTTTATTCTTTATTCATAATGCTCTTGATTTAAATCTCTTTTAATCATGGCTATGTACCGGTTCATTTGTCCTCATGAGTTGATCACATATATGGATTGAATCATTATATCGTTCTCATGATTCTGTTGTGTCCTCAGTTCGCCAGCAAATCATATTCGAGCTTTTATCGATTCTCTGTATTGTTATGGTGTTAATTCTCTGTCGAATTACTCTACCAATCTTAAGTTGTTTACACAAATGAAATATGTATGAGGCACTTCCTTCAACCCATTTTCTCTGAGTCAAATTAACTCTTCAGGATCCATTGATCCTAATTTGTCTCTCCACATGCTTCCATAATTATAGATCTTGTTTTTGTAACTGAATCCCCCTTCAATCCATTTTCATATGACCATATGCGCAGAACCAAGGGATTATTAAATTAAGCGATGTTCCCAGTGCCTCATAGATTATGTTCTTGTAAACCATGACCGAGGGTTGGAACCTAGTCCTCTAGACTTCGGCCTTCAGCCTATTCTCCCTTAAAATCATCCAATCTCCTGAAGTTTGAACTTCCCGGAGTGGTAAACCACTCAAAGTTATTATCCCTGGATTTAATCCTCAACATTGATCATTAGGATCAACGGTCTGATCATTCCTCAATGGGATCTCATTTCCCATAAGGAACTTCTCATTATCCAATGCCAGAGAATTAATCGGAAGTTGAGATGGACAGTCCTTAGTTATTTCATGACTTCGGGCTTCGTAGATTAGCTGATAACATAAGCTTGGAATTCTCCGAAGTGGTTACCTCTCACAATGATTGATCCAATGGTTATCATGTTTTCTAGAACCAAATCAACGGTCTAGCTTCAATCCTTACACTATCCTTCCACTAGCTTAATCCAATGACTATGACTTAATCAAAGGTTGAGATGGACGACCATTATTTATTTTGGTCTTCAAAACTTCAGGAATTCAGAAAGTTCACACTTTTAGTGCTTTCAATTTTCTCGAAGTCAGTACTCCTAGAGTGACGTGGTATGTGACATCACCTATGATGACGTATACTCTCAGTATGTGTGCCATGTGTTACCCTGATTTCTGACTTTCACAGACTTTACATGTCATATGATTTTGACATTTGTCACCATCTAATTGGGCCACATGTCCTTGTTGATGTGGACCAACTTATGTGTACCTAATGACGTGTGTTCCATGTGTTCTTGTGGCATGGACCTTGTTAACGTGGTCTTGATGACTTGGGACTTCGGGGCTTCAAAGGTCCAGGTAATTGTTGCTCCAATTTTCACTGGAGTTGGTCAGCGCCGAAGTGGTCAGCATGGAAGTGCTTACGCTATCCTTCCACTTGGATTTCATCCAACAACTATGATCAGTTATACATCAATGGTCTAGATTAATTTTGGCCTTCAAGACTTCAAGTTATTCTCTTTTTCCCACTTCTCAATTCTCTCGGAGTGAGATTCCCCGAAGAATAAAACTTGAGTAACTTCATTTCATCTAACGGTCCTTCTTTAACCCGAAAATATTAACATGATCCAACGATTGTTGGGAATTCAACTATTCAGGATCTCAGACCTTTGGCTTTTCTTATCCTATCCTTCCACTTTAATTGATCCAACGGTCGGGATATTTCCGAAAGTGTTCCTTAGATCAAACGACTAGTGTTTCTTTGTGAATTCGGGATTCGAGAATTCTTGTTCAATTCTAACTCCTTTTCACCAAAGTGGTCAGCACCGACATTGACCAGTTCTACTCAACTTTAATCCAACGACTGAGATCTTTCTCAATGTTATCTGACGATTGTCCTTTAATCAAGGACTTCATTCCTTGGCCTTGCTTATCATATCCTTCCACTTTATTTTGATAGGACGGTCAATATAACTCTCGAAATATTTCTTAGATCGAACGACTCATGTCCACTTCGGGACTTCATCTTCGGCTAAAATATATTTTCCTTCGGGTAATTTTATTCGAAATAGTCAATGTTGAATTTGACCATTTTTCCTCCTACACGATCTGACGGTTTAAGTCACTCCCAAATATTCAATCAGATGGCCATGATTCTCTCCTTCTTTATGCAAGTTTCCTCTGTGATCCAATGGTCAGATTTACATCTGAATTCTGGATGAACGACTCTAGTTGCTTGATTTTTATAAACATTTCCACCTGTAAAAATTCTCTTTCTGAAACTTGATCTCCTGCGCGACTTCAAAAGAACTATCTCTTATGAGCTTTGGAAAATGTGCTTGTAAATAATATCATCGATCCTTGACAATGATCAAATATTACATCGATGACATTTACCAGACGCTTTTTCTCCTGAACTTTATCCTTGCTACTCTGTTGCATTCTCTTTCCATCAATGACCCTTCATTACACATGGATAGACCTTACTGGCCATCCTGACACTAATGAAAACTTTATAACTTTGTTCATGACTGATTCATGTTTCCATCAATGACAACACATAACCAACAATTGCAACAATAATGTCTATGAATAAAAGTTGTATATTCGGAAATCTAATTCAATTTCCTACATTTCACATTCTTACAACATATTCAAATTCATTGTAAAATTACCTTGAATAATCCCTCCAAGTTAACAAATTGTTGCTTTTCCACGTTTGCATTGCCACTAACGCGTCATGAGAGACAATCATTAGCTTTCACTCACCCATAATAATTGTGGTTTTTTACTTTTTAAAAAATGTGACCCATCCCAACCATGTCGCCAATCTGGTATGTGAATTTTCCATCTTCATATGGTTTCACCAACTTGCTTTTTATTTATGTGCATTGTATCAGGTAGTAGGCCACATTCATCTCATTTCCATGTACTGCAATGACAACAAATACATCACCTATAGAGCAACAATTCAAAATATTAATCAATAAACGTTTATTCCAGTTTGAAAGTTTGAACATTAAGTTAAAGAGGCCAAATAAATCATCATTAATCTATAACGAGCCCACTAATCAAGTCATGTATACCTTCCATAACAACACCAAAAAATTGATCATGATCCAATGAAACCACAACCTATTCAACATGCATCTATTGCCATGTTGGAATTGGATGTTGCCCCTTTAGATTTAGATGGACATATTCCATTGTTTCACATATCCATCATTTTCACATTAATCAAGTGCGCATCTCTTTGCATCAATGCAAAATCCACAAATGCATGTGCACTTTCTTGTCTTAATGGAAAATATGTCACCCATGTCTTTACACTACACAAAGTGTAATTACCTAGTGTTGGGTATCGTTTCCAAATACCAAGGCATGGATCTATTCACATCACCAAGCTCAACATTCCAAAAGAACTTGCATCATGAATATCAAATTTATTTTTTCTACTTAAGCATGTGTTTCAAAGTATGTTGAAAATTTGATCTGGAATTTTGTACACCATAGTCTCTTACCCGTGTAATGGCCTTGCCTATTCATGACCTACACAGCCTATATAAAATCTACACTAGTCAACTACTTCAATAGATGATTTGAGTAGTACCACATCATGACTCATTTGGTACCTCCTAAGTGCTCATTTCACACAAGCACCTGAGCTATCATGTTCACCCTTTCCATGTCTCATTTTAAAAAATCTCCATCTATGTCGAACTTATATCTCCTTGTGAAGTCGAGTCAACCAATAAAAAGAGTGCATCGATTTGGATTGTCTTGCACACCTATAAGAACAAATCAAGTGTTCTATAAATGTTATCCCATTCTTTCTGAATGATTCATAGATCAAACCAAATCAATGTTGAACGAACAGTGTGTCATTCTCACGATCATCTTATGCCTTCTTAATCACATCAAATAATTCTTGAGTACTATCCTACCATCAATGCTCACATGTGTATGTGTATACAAGACATTGTAATATCCCCAATAGAATGGGTTGGGATCTTATGTCCTTTTGTGCAATAAATGTTCTTGATGCTCTAATCTGATTGACAAATTTTCACAAACAGTTTGCATGTATTCTACTAATAGACATTTTGTCAAACATATTGCATGTAATACAAATACACCAGAAACATAAGGGACAATAGGTGGTATTTTATTATGAATGAAGATCTGAATACAACAATTCAATGATTTTTATGGCAGTTGCAATACATTAATGGAAAACACACAATGCAAACAAACAAAAAACTAGAATCATGTCATGGCCTCCTAAATAGATGAGATCAAACCCTCATAGTGCCATAACCTATCCAAGAAAATCACTGCAACCCCAAGATGAAGCTCCAATGAAGATCCTGGATGGGTCCTCCTCCTTGTCTAGTCAGAGTGGATATTGCACCACCGAAACTAAACTGTAATGGTGGAAGGGTTTTGATAAACCCTAACGAAACAATGGCTCCAAGAGCACTCCAAAATGAGAGATCAAATCATAATACCAAAGTGAGGCTCTACCCCTCCTTTTATCCTTTCTCCATTCCTTCTAGAACTTCCCCCTTCTTGACTAAATCAAATGTAACTTCTAGAATTTTCCCCTTTTTGACTAAAGCAAATATAACCCTTATTTTCCCTCCAATTTTTCCTTTAAAATTAATAGTCACTTTAATGATGATTACGCAACTGATTAATCTAAAGTTACTTTACTTCCCTAATGTCACTTTAAAAAATATAGCATCTCCCTTCTACTACAAAACAGGAGAACCCAAAAAAAGAGACATGAGAGACGAAACATGCACGAATATAGATACCTAGTAAGAAGAATGATAGTACTGTAATTAAAATACATAAAGTATCATAATATCATAATAAAATAATCAGATTAAAATATTTTGAGGAAAAATGAGAAAATGTTTGATTCCAATTTATTTTGTTGATTTATCTTTAATTATATTTATTTTTTATTATTTATAATTTCAATAACTTTTTATTAATAATGTATCCATTAAAGTGAAATAGTTTGAAAAAAAAATTACAAAATTAATAAAATATATGAGAAAAACACTTTCTTTCATAATATTCAATCTAACAAATATTTTAAAAATATATATAAAAAAAAGTGAAGACATTATTCCCTTGGAAATTTTAAAAGTTACGAAAAGCGAAAGGTGAAAACCTTGTATAACGTGATTTGTTTTTACTGTGATTACAAATGGACTCCTTCCTACCTTATTAGTTAGAGTACAATAGCGTAAAACTAAATGAGTACACGGTTTTAAAATGCAATGGGAGATGTGGTGGATACCACATTATTCTTAATTGATTATTTAGAAGGTGGTTATGTTAAAATGTTATGATAAGAATAGAGTTATCATAAAGTTAATTATATTTGAATGGTGGTTAAGGTGTTAAATTTAGAGCTTGTAGTTTTTTTCAAATTTATTAGATAACAATAGTATGTAGGATCATTGAGAGAAACATAATCACAAGATACACAACATTTATTTTGGGAAATCCTCATTGGGGAGAAAGCCCAACAAAACTTTGTTAATATAGATAGTCAATACAATGCCAAGACAATAAATCAAAACACTAGAGAATATCCAACACTGAGTAATGCGCCTCTCTCTTCCTTCTTCTCCCAACTGCAACTCTTCAAACTTGCGCACTTGTTGAGTGAATGAGTGAGTGAGATAATGAGCCATTGGCTTCCTTTATTTATACAAGCTGGCAAGTGCTAGAAAGGTGTCTCTTCACTAGGAAGGGTTGACTTGTCCTCTTAGTGGTTAAAACCACTTTAATTAGGCCTAGGGGCCGACTTCTCAATTTGCATAATATATTTAGGGTTTGACCAATCCACAAAAGGGGATTTGGTCAAGTACAAAGCCCGATATGATCAATCCACAAAAGGGGATTGATCAAATGAATAACAACTGAATAATAAATAGAATACTCTTTGCAGTTACAATATTTCAACACTCCCCCTTAACAAGAAGGGTATTCTATAACATCATCAGGAGAGAGAGAGAGGGGGTAGCAACATCAACAACATCTGGAACATTGACTGGCACATCTATAAATCATCAGAAGTTTTTCTCATCATCATCATTCTCAGCATGGAGCTGGAGTAACATCATCATCCTCATCAGTATGAGGCTAGAGTAACATCATCTTCTTCTTTAGCATGAGGCTAAAGTAATATCATCAACATCTTCAACAAGAAGTTGAAGTGGCATCATCATCATCTACATCAACATCAATTAGTATAACACTAATACATCATCATCATCAATAACAACACAAGGTTGATACAACATCAACAACAACATCATCAACATCACAGCATGAAGGTTGGAGAAACAACATCATCATAGCACGAAGACTGAAGTATCACCATCATTATAGCACGAAGGCTGGAGTATCAATATCATCGCAACACTAGGTTGGAACCACATCAACATCAGCACTAAGATGGAAATCTTCAACACTTTGTTGGAACCACATCAACATCAACACGAAGTTGGAAATCTTCAGCACAAGGCTGGCATCTCAACAACATCAGCATGAAGTTGGCATCTCAACAACATCAACACAAAACTGGAAATCTTCAGCACAAGGCTGACATCTCAAAAACATCAGCACGAAGCTGGAAATCTTCAGCACGAAGATGACATCTCAACAACATCAACACGAAGTTGGCATCTCAACAACATCAACACGAAGCTGGAAATCTTCAGCACAAGGATGGAATCAACACTACTCCCCCTTTCGAGGGAGGTCCTTTCGGGCTATACCAAGATTATCTAGAAAGTGCTCAAACTTTACACGAGACAGAGGCTTGGTCAACACATCTACAACCTGCTCACCAGTGCCAACATAATGGACTTTTATATCTCCTCTTTGCACCATATCACAAATGAAGTGATATCGGATCTCTATGTGCTTCGACTCACCATGGAACACATCATATTTATACAACTCTGGTTATCACATTGGATCACGGTGGCTTCCATATTCGGATCAAATAGATCTATCAACAACATTCGAAGCCATATGGCTTCACAACTGGCGAAACATGCTGCAATATATTCCACTTCTGTCGTGCTGAGAGAAATACTGGATTGCTTCCTACTTTTCCATGAATTCATGGCTGACCCCAGACTGAAAAAACATCATGAAGTTCTCTTTCTATCAGAAACACTTCCAGCTCAATCTGAATCAGTATATCCATACAATCTGAATTCATGATCTCTAGTATAATAGAGATGAAAATCCAATGTACCCTTAAGGTATCTCATCACATGTTTTTCATCATCAAGGTGAACACGTCTGGGTTCTACCAAATACCGACTCAAGGAAAAACATATATCTAGCCTGGTATTCGTCAGATACATCACCAAACCAGGGGCTTCAAATTTGTTTCCATGGGTGTGTTCATGGATTTACACTCCAACATATCAAACCTCTTCAGTATTTCTACTGCATACTTCCCTTGGTTGAGGAAGATCTTCTCTCGGTTCTGCCAAATTTCGAGACCTAGGAAATAGGCATTAGGTCTTTCATCAAACTTTGTAGTGAGCTTATTCTACAATATGTGATGAACTTTTCTTCATCTTTTCAAGAATACATCATTTACATATAGTAGCAACATCACTGGCTCATCCTTCATAACCTTGAGGTAAAGGTTAGAATCAACTTTACTCTTGGTAAATCCCAAGCTCGTTAGGAAACTGTCAATTCTTCCATATCAAGCTCTAGGATCTTGCTTCAAACTTTACAGAGCCTTCTTCAACCTACAGACCTGAGTCTTTCTGTCTTCAACTTCAAATAAAATTTTCACATCACTTTGTACCAATCCGGTATACTTGCTTAGCTGCAACTCAATCTACACAATCATGTGCTACCTCTATGTGCTTTCTGCAAAGCACTATCTGTCTCACTACATGAGAGTATGTCCTCTCTTCTTTCGGCAATTGTTCCTTCTGGAACTGGGACTCTGCACGTGTTGTTGCTCTGAAGATGAGAATGACTGCTTCATTCTCATTGTGGTTGTTGAAATCTGAGAGTAACTCCTCTACTCTATCATGACAACAACTTTATCTGAAACAAAGAGTGGCTCACTAATTGGTACTGAAAGTAGCTCTTCTTATTTCATGGAGGTAACTTTATCTTCTAGTGTAGTCATGTACTACATCAACTGGCACTAGAGATAACTCAATCTCAAATATAGGGATTGATCCCCCTGAATCTCATACTATCATGGTAGTTCTGATTGTCTTCATGAATACTGGAACTATTTCTTCACTTACTGGAGTAAGTGTCTCGTCGTAGTCTTCTCCCTCTTGCTAGGAAAATCCTCTGGATACACATCAGGATTTGTACATCTGCAATATGCTTGATCTGCTAGATCAAACTTGGAAGTCAACATTGACTTCTCTTCTAGTCTCACGGAAAAATCCATATCCCAGTCTTTTCTGATTGGATTCATTCTTTGTCACTGAAACAAGGGAATATTCCCAAGAGATTTAATATCTCCTAAAAGTATCTGAAGCTACGATCTAGTATTCTCATGGCATCTTTCTTTCAGTCCTAGAAGATGTCTCTTCATCTAGTCCTTTTTGAGATCAGTCTTACTCTTGATTTCTTCTGAGTCTACAAGGACTTTGTCATCTCTTACAGGGTATACTTCGTGTTGAATACCAAGTCTTAAATATGAAAAGTTGAGTCAGACTTCAAACGAAATTTTCTTCCCGTCAAGGTGGCATCATTATCCTTTGACCAAGTCTTATGTGAGTTATGTTCTAATTTTTGGTCATCTTTGGAGCCTTTTGCTCCTTACAGTCAATCTCCATATGAGATACTATGGATCTCAAAAATAGCTTCTTCTTCATCTTCTTTGGTACATGGATGTATATTGTCATGTATACAACTTGGATAGCTTGCTTCATGTCTCATTGTGTTTCCTTTTGCAACCTTCACTATAGTTACCTTAGGGCACCTATGACCTGCCCAGAACAAGAACAACAATAGCCAAGAATAATACTCTTTATAATAATAATAAATCAAAGGAGAGAACAATCACCACAGTAGCTCCTTTAGAGCTATTACATGTGAAAAAGATCAAAAGTAAGAAATACATTATGAAATGAGATCAATAGTCTTCTAGTGTTGTGATCAAGCATTCCTCCATGGTAGCATGGAACCAACACAAGAAGTTTCTCCTAGAGGAGATGTTAGTTGTATCTGGTAAATGATTACACTAAGCATTTACCTTAATATGCTCACATGCTACCAAGTATAAAAAATTTCAAAGATTGCTATCTCAACTATAGTGTTTTCTTGACACTTGCATGTTTTAAATCTTATCAACTTAATCAATCAAACCTAGAACCTGGAGTTTGTCCTCAAGAATGACTGTGTTTCTTTTCTTCCAAGTCTTCTTCACTCAGGATGACAAGTGTTTTCTTCAACTTGTCTTATGTACTCTGATAGTATGTTATCTTGAGAGAAATCTAAATTAGAGAATAAACTCTATAAACTCAACCTTGATAATTTTGACCAATGGTTAGTATGATTTCAACATACCACCTAGATGTTCATAAGGTCAAAATAATGTCATAACAAATAGATTCATATCAAGATAATCAAACATGTACATTGGTCTTCTAAATATGTTGGATCTGAGATCCTTCTGGATCTATGATAAGAGATCCTTTCTCCTACAAGTATCACTTAGAATAATATAATTGAAACATATGTAAGTACATAGGTCTGTGATAGTATCAATGGGTGGTGGTACCATATGAAAACAATGGTGATAGGTAACAAACCTTCAAAACTTCAAAGGTGTTTCAACTTTAAGGTTGTCCAACACTTTACAAAATATTTTACTGCAACTGGAACTGCAACTAGTACTTTAGCTGTAACTTAGGGTTTTATGAGAAAACCCTAATTTTTCAAACTTCAAATTTTGAAATTCTGATCGAGGGGCTAGATGCACTAAGCTGAGGTGAGTAAGCTGGTGCAGTCAAATTTCTTAAAATCTAAAATTTACCCCTTGAAACCGAGCTTATAGAAATCTGGGCTGGTACTTCTGGTATTGGTTCTAGTTTTCTGGTTTCCTGGTACTAGTGAAAACTAGGGTTTCACCTTCGATAATCTCTCTTTTAAATATCCAATAATACTTTAGCTCATCTATGCTTTGAAACTCCTTGATTTAAGGTTTAAGATTTTCAATCCTACCATTCCTTATAAAATTGTGGTTTTTGGAGTGAATTTTAATTTGAATAGTCAATGTCGGTTCATTAACATATTATTGGCATTGACTGGATTCTTTTGCGTTAGAATTCCTTTTTTGAAAGATTTTAAGATATTATTTACTAATAAAAATGATATTTTCAAACATCCCATCGGAATAATTCATTTGGCTTCAAATTTCAAAATCCAAAAGATTTCCTTAGAGTGAGATTGCTTTCGAGTGGAAAGAGATCGAAATCATGTTGTTATTTCTTAGTATTGACTAAAGTGATAACGATTGGGAAATGATAGACTTGTTGTGGGGATTCTCTCTTATCTCCTCCATTCATGTTTTTCCACCCACCCAAACTTTCTTAGAAAAGTATTGTCTTCGAGTTCAAGCTAAGCTAGGTAGAGAAGCCAATTATTGTAATTAGAACACAAATGATCTAAAGTTATTATAGGCAACTATATCATACTTATATTTTGTAATTAGATGATAATGAATAAACATAAGCATATCATTATTTCATCTCCAAATGGTGTGAAGTGAAGAAGAATAAGAACTATTGTAGATCCATCTTAAACTTGTATCTATTAAGCACCAAGAAGGATTACATTTCTTAAAGTGTATCTTTATCATTTCATTTAAAAGTTACACCTTAAGAGATTTGATCTCTCTAGGTGCTTAATAGATCCAGGATTAAGATGGATCTACATTGGTTTAACATTTTATATGTTTTCATGTACATATGTATATATGTGCATAATATGCAATGGGGTCTGTAATTGTTTTTTTTTAATTGAGCCAACTTTCTTTTTATTATTGTTATTTTTTTTAATTGAGTCGACTTTAATTCTTCTTAAAGTTTAATGTAACCTTATCTAATCTAAAATAATGCTAACGTGAAAACATCTCCTCCATAATGGGCTATAGAGCACCTCTTTACTCTCGGTGCAATTAGCACAACAAGAAAAACTAGTTTATTTACACCGATAGGATATGAAAGAAGGTTGGAATATACAGGAATGATGAACAATTGTTGAGGAAGAGTCATAATTACCAGTCGTCGATGAAATTTTTAGTGAGAAACATTTAAAAATAAATTTTATCTAGTTATATAAGCCATTAAGAAATTTCTACATTCATTATGTCGATAGGCTTACAACTATTGAAAAACGCCATAATTAATGAGCTTTTAATCACAAATGTGATTTTTGTGGACAAGATTTCATTTGTTCTGAATATTCTTTGTCGTCACAATAAATGAAAGGCTGATACAACCATTAACTTCCTTGCATGAAAAAACATGTATGCTTGTCATTAAAAAATGTGATTAAGGTGATTAACATTATAATTGTTGATTTGGTTATTAATGCACACTTTAGGTTTAGGTTTTTTACCGTGTTTAGGGTTTTTATTGAGTTTTTTATTGTTAGTGGGTGAATGGGGCATCGTCCACTTCCCCTTCTTTACCAGGTGTTCATGGAGTGAGTGGAGCGCCATCTCCTTAGCAGGTGGAATTTCATATTCTTACCAGGTGGAGCTCCGTGGAGAGCTGTGGTTTTTTTACTTTGCATGCAACACATTTATGCTCTTCCCTTCCGATTTATAGAGGTTGTGCTATGATTACATTCAGAAGGGTCTCTTATACCACATGTCCTTCGTCGATGATCACCATTTCATTATGGTGATGGAGCTTCTGAATAAGAGCCTCTTTGAAGTCCTTGTCCATTTCTACCCCTTGGCAGGAAGGATTATCAAATCCTATGATGGCGTTCTATAACGATGTCAATACAAATCTCATTGAATCATCCGCACTAGATGTCGTGATTCAAGAAATAATAGGTCTAGAGGGTAGTCTAATCGTTGGCCAATTTTTTTCTCTTGATGGTGCTATCAACTTGGACAATCATTTTTTCCCTTTGTTGGTCGTTCAGGTCAGTTTAGGAAATTTAAATCCTAAACCCCTTATGTCAAGTTTATTGGTATTACTCTTTTTTCAAACTCAAATGTTTAGATGATACAATGATAATAGAGTGGTGAAACTACATGTTCACCAATTAGTAGAAGACATCAGATTCTTTTAGCTCAAATACTTGGCAAAATGATTGAATTGTCAAGCAATCAGGGAATGTTCATATATTGCAGCTGGTCACTTTCATATCTCATCTCTCTTCTAGTTCATTTTAGATGAACAATTTGACATATAGATTGGCGGTTTTTCAGGCAGTTCTTCATTGAGGCTCATCTCAGGAGTTTCAGTATGAAGACTTGGATCTGATACCAATTTGTGCTTTATTGTTGGTATTATTGATCAGACTCGTGATTGAGGTGTTGAAATAATGTAACTGCGAAGAGCATTCTTATTATTATTTTGTTATTGGATTAAATCCCCATTGTGGATTAATCATGTTATTATTATTATTATTGTTATTGGATTAATCCACATTGAGGATTAATCATGTCGGTAATTGTATAAGGACCAAATCCCCTTTTGTGGATTGGTCATCGGACAATTACAATGTGCAGAATAAGAAGTCGGCCCCAACAGTTATAATGAA
>JZKD02S1604755.1:0-23021 GCA_000966675.3 Picea glauca | reverse complement strand
ATATATATATATATATATATATTTTAAATGTGTCTAGTGTCGAAGATTCTTTGATCTTCTTGTGTGACCTTTGTGTTCGCTAGTTTTTTCTATATATTTGCAGAGGTTGATCTGCAATTGCTCTCCAGGAAGAGGGAATATTTGTATAGTACCAACTAGGAATCTCAGTATAGTACCAACTGGTATATTTGCAACATGTCTATCCAGTTCATTGTTGTTTTGGCAATGATAAAAAATTTCGAAGGTTTCTATTTCTGTGGATATTCTTGCAGATGCATTTACAAGTCTGTTGACCCTTGAATCTGTTAGGACTTAAACAAAAACCTAACGAGGATGTAAATCCTACTACGTTTTTATAGATGTGGTACTCATGTTTAATTTTTTCCTAGGGCATGTATAGTTCAAATGTGGGACTTAGAAAGTTTTCTTCATAATGACTTAAATCAATACAAAACGATAGAAAATGTTTTTTTTTGTTTTTTGAAATAAAGGTTCCTAGAAAATAGGACCAGGAATCACACACATTAAACATTCAAATTAAATAAACACAATTTCTTGACATCCAGCATAGTTGAAGATAAAAATTTATGAGCACATAAAAATAAAAGAAGATGACTGACATGCATAAAGAGAACTATTTTTTCATTCCAAAAACAGGGTTACAAGGCACCGTCGAGATTGTTCCCGAAGTAGTTTTCTTTGGAATTTATCAAAAAATAATAATTTCTATTACATATTCCTTGAAATTTAAATGTGTTTGTCATATAGACTGAGATTGGGGCTCCCGCGTACCATAAAATAAATAAGTACAAGAAATAGGACTGTAGAAAGAAGAAGTGGGTGACGGTAGAAAGCAAGACCTGAAAATAAGAAATTAGAAGTTATCAGTGTTTGGTTAGACATTTCTATTTAAAGAGGTGGAATAAATGGATTGATAAAGACATAAGTATGTGATCAGTATAGACTTACTGTGATGGTATATATCTCTCCCTTTTCTATTTGCTTGTTGATGCCTTTTTATTGCTATCGTCGATGACTACCGAAATCGTGCCAACTGCTTATTTCCCTTCGTCGGTGAGCTTGTTGATTGCCCTTTGGAGCCATTATTCAATGTAGCTTCTCATGTGGGACACTTTGATCTCATCCCCATTTTTTAAGTTGAAAATATCATTTTCTAATTCCCTTAGATCGATAGAAAGATTACGTAGAGCCTGTTCAATTTATTCATTTTGTACCAAATAGTCCTCTAGCCAGTTGTCCACATCATATTCACCATAGTCAAGGATGTCGTAAAACTTTTCTAAAGATAACCCCTTAAAAATATCAACTTTTTCATCGAAGGCTTGCTTGGTTAAGGATAAGGAGTTGAGGATTAAGTTGGGGTCTTGGACCTCGTTGGTACTTCCAGCTAATTCTATTTCAGTCAGCTTTCTGAATAATTCTTCTTTCTTTGATATGGCTTGTTCACATGATTGGACAATAAGATGTAGGTTCTTAACTTTCTCTTTCCAACATGCATTTAGTTGTTTGATCTGGTTTGGGGAGGGGAGATATTCTTGTATTCCTCTCATATTTGTCATGTTGGTGACATGGATGCCAAAAGGGAGGACCGTCTCTAGACAGAAACCTTCTTCATTTTTTAAATCTTCCTGCAAATTTTCGTGCAAAGCATGTACCCTCGTTCCAAAGGAAGCTATAATTTTTTATGTTTCCCAGGCTTGAGTAATTAGCTCCATTATTTTCTTGATATTATTCTCCACGTAGCCTCTACACGATGTGTGGAGGCTGTAGGATCCTTTTAACTTGGATGCAGGGGTGGAAGGCACGGTTGTTGCTAAAGGACTGGCAAGCAATGGGATAAGAATCAAAGCTTCCTCCAATTCCTTGATTCAGTCCTTCAGTCTAGCATTATTTGTCTCAATGCCTCTAATGGAATCATCAAGATCATCTCTGGTTTCTCGATGAATTCGGGAGATTTGGGACGGCTCCATGTTCCTAAGGTTAATATCTGAACAAGATTTCCCTTTCTTATTTATTACATCTCTCTTTTCAATAATTAAATTTTTAGATTCGTTGTCAAAAACAACGCTCTGGAATATGAAGGATTCATATTCGTCAAAAATATCGGTCTCAATTATTTCCATTAGGGGATTATGGTGAATCGCACCCCTGGGCTAATCAACGTTGCAGAATACGTTATCCAGATTAGTCTCAAGTTCCATGTCTTCACTTTCAGTTTCGGGCTCTTCCTCTTGTCCTACAACGTTTTTTCTCTTCGTCCTCATGGGAATCTTGTGAGAACTATCAATTTTACCATGAGGAGGGTTCTTATATCCTCCTCCATTTGAAGAATTATGGGTTGCTTTCTTACTAGGTGGGCCATTGGAGAAATGCTTCGGGATGTCGTACTCTTGGGAGTGGTATCCCGAGATTGGACACTCTTCTCACCGGGGCATTTTCCCTATTGTTTGTACAATTCAATGGTGCTTTGCAATGTCTCTAGGTCACCAACGTCAGAAGAAGGAGTGTTATCATCATTTTCTCTGTCTTCGTTCAGGCCTGTATGGATAAAATAATTGTTGAAGTCAACTGCTAGTAAATGTTCTACAAAAATCCCATTAGGGTTGAACCCTCTTAGTCTTTCAACATATGTTAAGTTCAAGTTGTTGAAATGTCCTGCGAATTCATCAATATTATTGATGCTCCTAAACACGAAGTCCCTGACTTTCCAAGGTATACGAATGAACAATTTTTTTCTCTTCTCATGGAAAAAATGCAACCAGTAGTTGTATTTCCTTGTTATTTCTGTAACAAACATTATATCCTTAATGTGACATGGAAGGAAAGTAGGCTTTTCCTTGGAGACAAAAATCATTATTACACTGTAATTATCCATTTGTTCAAGTGTCCCCTTCCTGTCCAAAAACTTGGTTGCCTGGTCAGACATCCGAGGAGCATCCTTTCCTAACAATAAACCTTTGAAAACTGATACAAAGTCATTAAAACCTCATAAAAACAATGGGAAGCCTTGTGCCTCCACAAGGCCTAGTACCAGAAGGTTACTGGGTCAAATTCACAGTTTACCTTCTTGGACACAGAGAGTTTTGGAAACATACAGCAATGCACTATCACAAAAACCAAGTAGGATGACATATAAAATTTCTTCTTCTCTCTGAATTGTGATAATTGGGAATAGATTTCAATGGAAATTAGCTTGCCCCAATGAAAAATGGCTTGTTCCTTGACTGTGAAATACAAAATATAAAGAATCATGCAGGAAATGCTTGTTGTGGATTCCTGTCCCGTTATTCTTGTAAACAGCCAAGCAATTTCCCATAATGGATTTCTAAATAAACTAACCTGCAACCTTGTCATATCTTCAGGAACTGTCATCGGGTATTCCAGGAACTCAGGTAAGAGGTCCAACCCATTATCATGCTTTTTTAGGAACTTCTTGCAGTATTCTCCTTTGAAGGTCAATGTTGGCTCTGACAATCTCAACATATTGCGGAAGACCTGAGGTGACAAAGAAATAGGAGAGTGGTCCCACAGTGGAATAATTATTTGGATTGAAATATCTCTCTCGATGCACCAAAAGACCACCTCCTTACAGTCAAAAACTTCAGGGACACAGCCTGCACGAGAAATTTCAAAGGTCTAAATTACTTCATTCTAGGCGGAAGGGGATAAGTAGTAAGAGTATTCCCTGGACCACTGGAAGTTTTGGTCCTCACGCACGAAGATGTTCACTGCATCTCCACAGAAATGTTGTCGAGCTGCTACCATAAGTTTATGGGAAGGTTTGTTTTTTCCAGACGATGTTTGAAATGAACAGTTGGAAAGGATAATATAACCCTCTGCAAATCTTGGTTCAATGTGTGTGAATGGGAGATCTCCTCGAGCCTTTTGCTCATTAATGACAATCTCTACGGTTGCTTCATGATGAGATGTTAGCATTAAATATTAGTAATTTCATACTTATAAGTGTGAATGTGGCAGGTAAGGCGAAGAAAAATCAAGGATTGGAGATTTCGTGAACCCGCCAACCCGACGACCCGTGAAAGACATTTCGTGATGTTTAAAATGAACACTCGGAAGGGATAATATAACCCTCTGCAAATCTTGGTTTAATGCGTATTAATGGGAGATTTCCTCAAGCCTTTCTCTAATTAATGACAATCTTTATGGTTCCTGCATAATGAGATGTTAGCATTAAAGATTACTAATTTCATATTTAGAAAGAAGTGTGAAGGTGGCAGGGACGAGGAAGAGCAATTAAGGAATGGCTAAGTATGGAAAGTAGTCGGTCATGCTTCAAAATAGGGTTACAAGGGATACTCAGGAGAGGTGAGGGCCTGACAATCAAATTGTATATCTCAGAAGTTTTGAGTGCAAAATGTGTAACACGGAAAAGGGCATGATGGGGCAGTCTAGCGGTCAATTTGTATATCGCGGAACTCCGGGTGTTGTTTGCAAGTCGGGAAACAATGGAAGCACAATATTGAGCCCGCATGTCTGGGAACCCACAATCGAAAAAGTGGCTAAGTATGGAATAGGGAAACGCTCCGTCGGACTCGTTTTCGCTAATATATTGAAATTTGTAATAGATATCCCATTACCTCGCCAGATATTTTCTACATGTTTCTGGACAAGTTGTGTAGGGATAGTCAGTGTGACTATCTCCTCGAGTATTTTTCTCATTAAAGACAATCTTTACGGTTTTTGCATGATGAGTTGTTAGCATTAAACCTTAGTTATTGCATACTTGGACAGAAGTGTGAAGGTCGTGGGCACATGAAATAGCAATTAGGAATTGGAGATTTCATGAACCCGCCAACCCGACGATTTGTGAAAGAGATTCCAAGAAATGGCCAAGTATGGAAAGAGGTCAAATGGGCTTCAAAATAGAGTGACAAGGGATCCCTAGGAGGCGTGAGGCCCCGACGGTCAAATTGTATGTCTTGGAACTTTTGAGTGAAAAATGTGAAACATGGAAGAGGGGATGATGTGAGAGTCTGGAAGTCAATTTGTATATTGCGGAAGTCCGGGTGTTGTTTGTAGGTCACAGAACAATGGAAGTGCAATCCGGAGCCTGCCTACCTAGGAATCCGCGATCGAAAAAGTGGCTAAGTATGGAATGGGGAAGCGGTCGGTCAGAGTCATGATATAAAAGCATGAGTAGAAATGTGAACCCGTGAGTCCTCCAACCCGCGCAATTAGACATTTTTAGAAAAATGACTAAGTAACCAGAAAGAGAAATTAGAGGGGAAAAATAAAGGGGAATTCGGTTAAGTATAGAAGAGGGGGAAAAAGGGGATAAAAGAGAGTGGGAAAATGGAAAAGCGGAGGGAAATTTACATAAGTGAGAATTGGTCTCAAACAAGCCCCATTTTTGCAAAATCATCATTTTCTAGTCCAATATTTTATCCACATACTCGTTTTCTATTGTGCTTGTATCATTAAAAAGGGTGTGAGCAAATGCAAATATAAACTATAACTTGATTTTTGGCTATAACTATGTATAGTTGATTTACAGGCGCTATTGATGTTTGGATTTTGTAGATAACAATGGGTTAGGATAAGTTTGCATTCTTACTGTGATAAGGCCTTAAAAAAAGTAGAATAAGTAACAAGTTTTTCCAATTCAATTCTCACACAAAAAAAAATTCTATGATCCCATAATATTTATCTTTGTTGATTTGATAATAGGGAGGTCAATTTCGTAGATTGTGTTATTGGTCATTTTAGGCGTCTGGGGTGCGTCACCCAATTCTTTGTTGAATATTTGTTTTTATTGCAACCTGTGGGAGTAGTTGTGTTTTTGATACATTTTTTAATGCCTTGAAATATTATTTTAAGTATTAAACTTCTTGCATGATGAGTTGTTAGCAATAAAGCTTAATAATTTCATATCTAGAACTAAACTTATTGTACTGTCAACTTGACCGTAAATATAGCAACGACGAACTTGAATTTTAATATTGTGGTTGATTTCATAGCCCCATTTGGCTTCAGGTAGCATATATCATTTTTTTTTTCAAAATATTTGCGAAGAAGAAATTTGGTAATTTCATTAATAAAGTAAAAGTGCTCAAATAGAGGCCAGGGGATGGACAACAAATAAAATGTTTCCTTTTGGAGTGAAGGAATCAAGGAAGCGAGAGGGAAATAAGAGATCATTTGCTCAACAAGGTTGAGATGAGAACAAAACTTCTTGGGCGGGGTCCCAACTCCCGCATCATGAATTAGTGTTGCTATGTTCTATCTACATTACGAATGGAATTGAATGTTGGTTTGAAACTGTGTGAAATTCATTTATGTTTCCATAGAAGCCTCATGTGATCGACACAATGAATTTTCATATAATTGTTCAATGCTTCATATTTGATCAAATTACTTGAGTCAATACAATATTTAAGAATTACGAGACTATCGAACCACGCAAACGAGAAGAGGTGTTAAATCCAGCAAAGAAGCACCAACCAAGATTCCAAGGCAATTTTTTAATAGTAAATCTATAAGAAAAATAGTGGCTAATATATATTTATCCATAGACATTGGACTGAGTTCTTTGCACCGAGGCATTGAACATATTTGTCATAAATACAAGTAGAGGAGTTACAAAAAAAAAACATGCATACAATTATGTGTTGTTCATCTAGTGCGACAACATGCAGGAGGCATCGACAAGCTCTTGAACATGCATACCAAACTTATTATCATGTTTTTTTAGGAACTGCTTGCAGTCTTCTCTTCTAAAGGTCAATCTTGGCTGCAACAATCTCAACATATTGTGGAAGACCTGAGGTGACAAAGAAACATGAGAGTGGTTCTGCAGTGGAATAATTCTTTGGCTTGAAATAGGTCTCTCGGCGCACCAAGAGACCACCTCCTTACAGTCAAAGACTTCAAGGACACAGCCTGCATGAGAAATTCCAGAGGTCCAAATTACTTCATTATGGGAGGACGGGGACCAAGATACCACCTCCTTACAGTTAAAGACTTCAGGGACACAGGTTGCACGAGCAATTCCAGAGGTCCAAATTACTTCGTTCTAGGCGGAAGGGGATGAGTAGTAGAAATATTCCTTGCACCACTAGGAGTTCTGGTCCTCACCCCCTAAGATGTTAATTGTATCTCCAGAGAACAGGAGAGTGGTCCTACAATTGAATAATTATTTGGCTTGAAATATATCTCTTGACGCACCAAGAGACCATCTCCTTACAGTCAAATACTTCAAGGACACAGCCTGCACCAGCGACAAATCCAAACCCAATACAAAACCCTAAAAATGGAAGGAAATGATACATCTATGAGGTCGAGGACCGTCATCCGAGTCGAGAGACTCAAACTCTCAAGATGCAAAGTGGCTATTGCATTCAAAGTCAGTTTCTTTTCTGAAACCCCTTCCTTTGGTGTTGTTAGGGCCGCCATCGCCGAGATGGGAAGTGCCCCCCGTTATGGTGGATTTCAATTTGGGCACAAGAGTGGGAACATTGTCTGCATTTCCATCATCCATCTTCGTATTATTGTCCATCAGATCATCTTCTTCCGGCTCAAAATCGACCGCATCAACCTCTACGTCGACCATCAATGCACAGGGGGTTGTCTGAGCAGGGGGGGTTGCCTTGGAATTCTTTGGCTTGAAATATATCTCTTGGCACACCAAGGGACCATCTCCTTACTTGATTCTGGGCAGAAGGAGATGAGTATTAAGAATATGCCCTGGACCACTGGAAGTTCTGGTCATCATGCTCGAAGGTGTTTATTATATCTGGACAAAATTTTTGTCGAGTTGCTGCCAGAAGTTGACGAGAACGTATGTTTCCTCCAGATGATTTTTGAAATGAACACTCAGAAGGGATAATATAACCCTCCACAAATATCGGTTTAATTCATATCAATGGGATATCTCCTCGAACCTTTTGTTGATTAATTACAATTTCTATGGTTCCTGCATAATGAGTTGTTACCATTAAATCTTACTAATTGCATACTTAGAAAAAAGTGCGAAGGTGGTAGGGACGACGAAGAGAGATTAAAGATTGGATATTTCATGAAGCCGCCAACTGGACAATGCGTGAAAGAGATTCCATGATTCTTGAAATGAACACTCAGAAGGGATAATATTACCCTCCGCAAATCTTGGTTTAATTCATATTAATGGCAGATCTCTTCTACCCTTTCAGACATTAATGACAATCTTAATCGTCCGTGCATGATGAGTTGTTAGCATTAAAGATTAATAATTGCATATCTAGAAATAAGTGTGAAGGTGGCAGGGATGGTGAAGATCGATTAAGCATTGGACATTCCGTGAACCCGCCAACCCGACCACCTGCGAAAGAGATTCCAAGAAATGGCCAAGTATGGAAAGTGGTCGGTCAGGCTTCAAAATAGGGTCACAAGTTATACTCAGGAGACGTGAGGGCCCAATGGTCAAATTGTATGTCTCCGAAATTTTGACTTCAAAATGTGTAACACGGAACAGAGCATTATGACGGACTTCGGCGATCAATCTGTATATCGCAGAACTCCGGGTGTTTTTTGTAGGTCGCGGAACAATGGAAGAACAATGTTGAGAAAGCCTGCCCGGGAAGCAGTTGGTTGGATTCGTGATATAAAGCATGAGAAATTTGAAAAAATGACTAAGTAACCATAAAGGGAAATTAGAGGAGAAAAATAAATGGGAATTTGGTTGTCAATTTGTATATCGGGGAAGTCTGGGTGTTGTTTGTAGGGGGCAGAACAATGGAAACGCAATGTTGAGCATGCCTAGTCGGGAACCCGCGATTGAAAAAGATGTTGAGTATGGAATGGGGAAGTGGTCTGTCAGACTCATGATATAAACGCATCAGTGGAAATCTAAACACGTGATTCCGCCAACCCACGCACTTAGACATTTTCCAAAAAACGACTAAGTATCCAGAAAGGGAAAGTAGAGGAGAAAAAGAAAGGGGAGGGAAATTTTCGAAAGAAGGAATTGGTCTTAACAAAGGCCCATTGATGGTCTTAACAGTAACTATGAAGTGAATTAGACAGGTGAACACGCTCTTCAATCAAGGAATAAAGAAAGTGATTCATGGTTATACTTTCTAGGATGTGTTTGCATAAGAGAAGCATCGAAAATCTACAGAGAAATAAATGGAGGGTTGTTCAAGAAAAAATATTGTACTGTCAACTTCACCTTAAGTATAACAATGACGAATTTTAATTTTAATTTTCTGTGGTTGATATCATAGTCCCATTGGACTTCACCTAGCATATATCCTTTTATTTCAAAATATTTCTAAAGAAGAATTTTGGTAATTTCATCGATCAAGTAAAAGTGTTAAAATGAACTACATATTACATTTGCTTCAGAGAGGTTACATTAAAAGGAAAAGAAGTTTTTGTATATTCTTTAATATCATAGAAAAACTGCTAAGATCTCGAATCTATCATCCAACCATAATTCAAAAACCAGGCGCATGAGAACCTTGAACTACAGTACGAAAGCACATGAACAAAAGTCTACCAAACACAAGACATGAAAAAATCAGCGGAGATTGGGCATTATATCCCATCTATAACCAAATCCCCAAATGGGCACCAAGAAAATTTCCAATTACTATATTACTATGAACTGAGATCACTATGAACATTTTCTTATGATGGTACTATAAACCAAGATCACGTTGACCTGACAATGTTCTAACATTACTAGTTCTAGAAAAGACTGTCGGGATTTAACTTAATGGAGTTCGAACAATGCCAAATTTGCAATATTATTGAAAATGCCTTATGGTTCCGTTCAAAGGAGCAAGCCATTTTGACGGCTCAAATGATGAACCTGATTTATTCATAGTTGGATACGTTGTATGAGGTCTTTCCTCATGCTTCTCATTCCTGGACTGAACAATCTTATGCGCTTCCAGTTCAATTTTCCATGGCACTGCAAGACTCTATTCATATCATCATTGGGTAGCATGGACAAATACATATGAGATTGTTTCGTTTCTTGTCAACGCTTGATATGAATTTATTTATTTTGTTCAGCCGATATGCAGTATGGCATTGTCCTCATTTAATGTAAATTTTATATGGACACAAAAGTCGTGTAACATGTAGACATTGTTTGCCTTTTTCTATAGGTATACTTTATATGACAATTTTTCTAACCCAAGAAGCACATATTGTAACAGAGGTTGTCTAATTGTACAATGTATAGTTTTGTTTCTGAGGGTTCGGATGGAAACGTTGAGGCAATGTCTATATATGTAAGGAAATTTTTGACTGCATCATAGGCAATCAATTGTGCCATCATTTATGAAAGTAGAGGCAGAAGAAGGAGAGTTTCATTTGACACATACATGCTCAAAGGGGGTCGAGTATGCATTCGCTGCAACCAAAACACCCTCAACCTGCACACATGAGCATAATAGTTAATATATTGAACAATATAATATACAAGTGTACAACAAAAAAGCTGCAGAAAATTGTTCAAGGCAATTTTTATGAGCAAAGTGTGGATGGAATTGTAGATGTATACGCACAACAATTGTCAATCTAGTTAGTTTATTGAGATCCTCTACTATGTATGTTAGCAATTATGTTACAAATGTTGCTTGGGTTATGCGAAAGATCATTTCTTTAAACTATCTTTTCTTTGTTATATTTTTGAAGAGCATAAGTGAAAATTGCCCTTTATGCAATTGTTGTTCCATTGAGGAAAATGAATTTGAATAGGTGTCGAACAATTGCAGCTACAACATGGAACAATGTAATAATTGTGTAACATAACTGAGATATATGAGCATGTGAAAGTAAAGGAAAAAACTGGATATGGAGAACGATACCATTGCCTTGTGGTTGTCTGACTCTCCATCTTTTATATGGAGAATGTGTTGCAAGCCAACTTTTCTCGCGAGTGTGACAGTTGCACCAATGGTTCCAATTGGGTAAGTTTCATTGCTCTGTGCAAGTTGACTGATTGTTGTGTCCAGTACGAAACGATATTATGAACAAATCGTGGGAACTTTTTCCACAATACTTGTTTCATTGAGCGATATAATCTGATCACAATCACCACGGTAATGGATATACTATTTTCGACAATATATTAAAATTTGTAATGGATATCCCATTAACTGGAAAGATCTTTTCTGCATGTTTCTGGACAAGTTGTGTAGGGATATTCAGTGTGACTGTCATCATGGCTTTGTTGTCTGTCATTCCATCACGCACAATGCATATAGTTTTGTTTGTCTTGTCTAATTAGGTGCTATACACGACCAGTATGTCCTCGACGAACACTTGTCCAGTTCGGCAGTTGTTCAAGCCTTCTATTGATGGTATATTGGGTGTTATAAGTTTAGACCTGGTGACATTTTTTAAACAAAAAAAGTAATGTGAATGGTAGTCTATATAATTTTTTTGTTTTCTTTTTTTTTTTGCATAAATGTACAAGTAGATGCACAATTTGGATGAAGTATGCAAGTCATATTTTTGTAACCATACCTCTTAGTCTGTGGATCTTGCACTATGTTGGGTGTTTCACTTGCGATCGTCGATACATCTTGTGAATTGCAAAGCATGTGTTGCAGATGGCATCAAAATATTTATCATGGCATAGATGAATAAATAACTATGGATATTTGTTTGGTAAACATAGCAAGAGAAAAATGTATGAATCTTTACCTTTGGACTTTTCGTTCTATTGATGTTTGCGATGATTGACTACTCATGCCCATGTCACTCATCCAAAAATTTTCTGATACAAGCATGTGTACATGAACATCAGAATGACTACATAAGCATATTCATTGTATATTGTTCATAATTTCTCTGGATGTTCCATACAGGCTCAAAGGGGATGGAGTATAAAATAAGGTGTCAAGGGATACTCAAGAAACGTGAGGACTCGACGGTCAAATTGTATGTCTCATAAATTTTGAGTGAAAAAATGTGTAACACGAAACAAGGCATGATGGGGAAATCTAGCAGGCAATCTGTATATCGCGGAACTCTGGAAGCTATTAGTAGGTCACGGAAGAATAGAAGCCCAATCTTGAGCCTGCCATCCTAGGAGTCCGGCTGTCAATTTGTATATCGTGGAACTTCGGGTGCTGTTTGCAAGACACAGAACAATAGAATCGTCATTGTGAGCCCTCCAGGCCAGGAACCCGTGATCAAAAAAGTGGCTAAGTATGAAATGAGGAAGCGTTCAGTCAGACTCATGATATAGAAGCATGAGTAGAAATGTGAACACATGAGTCCGCCAACCCACGCACCTAGACATTTTCGAAAAAACGACTAAGTAAAGTAACCTGAAAGGGAAAGTACAAGGGAAAAAGAAAAGGATTCAGTTAAGTATAGAAGAAGAAAAAAAGGGGATAATAGAGAGTCGAAAAATAGAAAAGGGAAGGGAAATTTTCGAAAGCGAGAAGTCTCAACAAAGGCCCATTGTTGCCAAATCATCGTTTTCCAGTCCAATATTTTATCCACCTACTCGTTTTGTGTGTTTGATTTACTATCAAAATTGGTATACCTTTTCAAAGATTGTACTTCATCTTCCTCTACTGTGGCATATAAGATTTCATCCTCTTGTCCAACTAATTTGTTTCTTTCAATGTAGTAATGCAGAAAATACAATGGACATGAAGGTAAGTTGGTATGTAGAAAGACATGTAAAAAAATAAATGCAGTTCTATTTATTTCAATGTAGCAGTACAATAAATATTGTTGACATGAAGATAAGTTATTATGTAGGAAGATATGTAGTAACTGCATATAATAAATTAGGTGCAAAGCAGTAGAATAAATATACAGACAATAAATGAAATACAAAAAAATGGAATATGAAATAAGAGTAGAAGCATGCACCTTTGTATCTCATGTTCTACATTTGTGGTTAAAAGTCTTTCATCCTCTCCAGTTATTCTGTTTGTTTCAATGTGGGAACGGACAAAATACAATGAACATGAATGTAATTTTTTATGTAAGGGAAAACAAGTAATATGTACATACAGTAAATGAGAATCAAAGGAATAGAATAAAAGATAGAGTTAGAAGCATGAACCTTTGTTTTTCTTGATCCATGGTTGTGGTTATATAGAATTTTTCCTGGCCTAAATATATTGCAAGACAAAAAATATTAAGAAGTTGGATGATCCTAGCTGAATGATTTGGTTTTGTGCAAGACAGTATCCATATATGCTTTGAAACATGGAAATATAATTTTGCAATATGTTTGATGTATATTTCATAATTCAAGTACAAGACAGATTGTATCATGGTCATATTAGTTTGTGTATAAGATAAAGAGGGTGTATTGTGATATGGGCACATTTGACCATACATGGTCAATAAGTGTGTTTTGTACATTTTTTATCTTAACCAAAAGAAAGCGAAGATTGTAATTGCACATGTAGCTTTTCAATTCTTTTGTTATGGCAATGTTTTGTAGTGTGTCAACACTGAAGTCTCCTAGAATGATAATGGTTTCGTTCAGATATAAATGGTGCAATTCATTTGAAAAAACATTCATTATGTTGGAAATGTTGCATGTGGAGCGACATAGAGATTGAATATTGCAATTTGCAATCCATGAAAAACTACTCTTGCTATCACCATCTCAACATTTTTTTCTTCTACAAAAACATTTTGCAAAGGCATGTAGGTATGGTTCAGATTTTGGAGAAAAAAATGGCGCAAAATTTAAGAGAAGGAGGGAAAGATATGCCAACCTCTATGGAAAGTCTGCAACATAAGAGTGATGAATAGATACCTAAACATTATTATTTGAAAATTGTAAATAGTAAACAGTAAATAAATAATACGAATGAAACTATGGTATTGAAACTTACTCGTCAATGATGAACGACAGAATCGCAGGTCCAATTGTGAGTGCAGGATTTCAACCCTGCAAAGTGCAATAACAGGTCCTAGAACTACCCAAGATTTGCATTCCAGGTCCTGGAACTTTTTTATTTTTAACTTAATGAAATATGTCACCGACAAAGATGGATAATGCCTGGCAATGGTGTGCAATTTTGTTGCATCTTAGTTGTCGTTGTACCATATCTATCCCTTCTACACCTACCTGCAATTTTCTTCTACAAGAACATCATGCAAAGGCAACAAGATTGACATCGTCTTTTTCATGTGAAAGACACAGATTTGATTCTTGTACGGGATAGGTAGGTACTCATTCCCGGGCAAGCTGGGAATATCATCGAGGGCAAGGTGAGAAGGCTAAAGAATTATTTATTCAATTGAGGCGTTAGATTTCCACTTTGTCACATGCGGAAAAGGACCGGGATTTGTAATGCTAGAAAAAATGATAGTTGGAGTTGTGCAGACGACATTGGCATGCACATGGTGCAGATCCTGGGGAAAAAATCAGAGGAAAATTTAAGAGCAGGAAAAAAAGATATGCCAACCTCTATGGAAAGTCTACAGGATAAGAATGAGGAATACATACATAAACATTCTTACTTGCAAACTGCAAACAACAAACAATAAGCAACAAATACGAATGAAACTATGGTATTGAAACTTACTCGTCAATGATGAACGACAGAATTGCAGGCCCAATTGTGGGTGCAAATATTGAACTCTGCAAAGTGCAAAAACAGCTCCAAATGTTGGTGCAGGTCCCCAACCTTGCAAAGTTGAAGAAAAAAAAAGTAAGCAGCAAGCAACAAACCAGTGAGCAAGCACGAACATGACCAACTGTAGGTGCATGACCTCAACCCTGCAAAATTGAACCAAACAACAAGAAGTAGCAACCAACGAACCAATGAACAAGCAAAACCAGTGAACCAGTAAAGAAGATATGTATCTTCAATGATGACTAAATTGCATTCCAAGCATAGAAGAAATATGAAACATATGATGATCATGCGAGTGGAAAGACTTAAAAATTCTTACTTGCAAACTGTAAACAATAAAAAAAAACAATGAATACGAATGAAACTATGGTATTGAAACTTACTCGTCAATGATGAATGACAGAATCACAGGTCCAATTGCGGGTGCAGGACTTGAACCCTGCAAAGTGAAAAAACAACTCTAACTACGGGTGTAGGACTCCAACCTTGCAAAGTTGAAGAAAACAAAAGAAAGCAGCAAGAAACAAACCAGTGAGCAAGCACCAATAGATCCAACTGCAGGTGCAAGACCTCAACCTTGCAAAGTTGAACCAAACAACAACAAGAAGCAACCGACGAACCAACGAACCAGTGAACAAGAAACAACCAATGAACCAGTAAAGAATATATGTATCTTCAATGATGACTAAGTTGAATTCCAAGCATAGAAGAAGTATGAAACATATGATACCTATGCGAGTGGCGGTGGACAACAATATTTTCCAAATTCACTGCAACATTGTATGGAAAAATTCGAGGAAAAATGTATTGTGGCAGGCCTATTTAAGTAAACATTTAAGGTCGTCAGGCCTGTTTAATGACCTCGCGCTATGTAAAAAATTAAGTTATCGGGCCTATTCAAGTACCTAAAGAAGAGTGTCAATGCTCAAAACTTTTGTTATGTAAACATTTCAATAAAAATAGAAATAATAAAAAAAATTAAAAAAGAGCATCGATGCTCAAAACTTTCGATATGTAAACATTTCAATAAAAATAAAAAAATTAGAAAAGAGCGTCGATGATCAAAAACTTGGATATATAAACATTTAAAACATTTAAATAACGAAGATGGCAATAAGACTTCGAATCTATTCTCCAATGAGATTTTTTTCCTCGGAAAAATATTAATTCTATTCATCCGTAGAGAACCAAATTACATTTTGTAGGCGCTGAAAGCACAAGCCCAATACTTGGGAAATTTGTGAGAAGTGATAGCATCCATAATTGGATAAAAGTAAAAAACCACAAAAGATGAACAAAATATGGATCTGGGGAATAAACCCATAAGGAGGTAGAAAAATCCAAGAGGCCTCATGAATACTCCAATGCAAATGAACCCCAGAGAACGAACATCACAAAAAACCCCAGAGATCAAACAGATTAGGTCAGAGAGGAATGGAACCCTAAAAAATAACCCACAGTCCATGGCACCAGCGAAGACCCTTCCAAAATGAAAACCAAAAGAGAACCAAGGATTTGCACGCCCACATGAAGGACCTCAAAGTGTTGTTCAGAGCAGCAACACCGCACGCCCAATACTGGACCTCAAAGCTCTGGCCACACCCTCATACTAATAATAGAAAGATAAATCCACGGGCCCCAACCCAAAGAAACTCTAATTCGATCATACTGCAAACCCTGAATAAACTAGAGCCACCGAGGAATGGAGTCGCCACCGTCAGTATAGATCGAGCCCCAACCTCACAAGGAGAAGGGACCGACTGCCATCCAAACCAGAGACCAAGATGGAGATTAAATATCCAAGCCTGAATCCCAGATCCGAGCTCCCACATAGGAAGAACCATCCGCCACACCAGAAAATAACAGATCTGAGATAAAAACTCCCAGACGATGCCCCCCAGACGCACTGCAAGCAGTCAGAACCTGAAGAAAGGACGGGACCAGAAATAGATCTGTGCACCAGGCCCTGAAGAGAGCAAGAGGACGACATAGGGAAAAGACGCATCTTCCCCATAAGGAGTTGTTGCACGAAGCCACAACCTACCTACAAAAAGGAAGAGCTTGATCCGCGCGAGAAGATCCAAGTGACGGGGAGAGGAGCCACCATGTTGGATAAACTAGGAAGTAGAGTCTCTAGAAGGGAGAGAAACGTCGAGGGAAGATGCAACCGAGCGAGGGGGCCGCAGGATAATGCCCTCCTGAGCCACAAGAGAGAAAGGGAGAGAATTTTGTAGCCAGGGAAACCCTAGCCAGAGACCTTCTATTTTCCAATGAGATGATGACATATAAGGTTTTTTTTATTAGATAAAAAATAATGCTTTTAGTTCTCTAGTTTGAACAATAGAGATGATGCAAAAATTTATAGTCAAATGACATATTAATTTGAAGTCAACCAAATATCGATCGCTATAGTCCCTCTACACCTTCAACAAGGACTAATAAGACAAATTCTTGAAAACAAAATATGTTTATTAAAGAAAAACAATACATTGATATTGCCTCGTAATTCATGTCCATACGAAAGCATGTAGGAAAGGAAAGTTGTCCACATTAGCATGGCCAGTGTGGGTAGAATAAATGTTGGGTCTAGCATGGCAGACAATATATCATGCTCAAGTGTTGGGTGGGTCCCACTTTCATAATTTTATCCAAATATTATATACTGTGATAGGTAATTTATGTTTTGGATGAACTTTAAGCTTTAAGTAAAAGAGATACTTAGGATTCCATCTCTCTCTATGTCTATGTGATGTAAGAAGGGAAGGGAAGGTTGTGTCAATTCATGTCTCCTTATCACATCATGCTTGTTGCGACCCAAATTCAATGGTCTTATCTTTCTTCCGAAATAGATCAAATTTTAATTACCCCTTCAACTATTTATAGGTTATACTTTTGAATTAATTAATTTGTGAAAAAATTAGATTTTAATTTCTTCCCTTGAGTGACTTATAAGCTATACTTTTTGAAGGTGCGGGTTAAAGGGTAAACAATGTGGCTCTTTGTTGATTGTCATTTTCTGTCATTAGACATTGGTGGCAACTTTCCTAGGCATGCCCAGAAGATGGTGACCTTATCAACGTGTCCAAAACACAAGACAATCCTACAAGATAGGTGACGACTTGCATTCAATTGCAACCAACAACCATCAACATAAATTTGAATTCCCTCCCCTGTAATTTCATGGCCTTGCCACAATTTAGTTGCAGTTTACTTCCAAACAACCATTGCAACACACATTTGACAATTTAGTTATCGTTTATTTCTAAGCTCTTCTCTCCATACTTGGAATTATCCTTCTTCCATACAAGTGAGAGTGAGAGTGACTATCATCCTATCAAAAGAAAATTTGGGATTAAGGGGAAGCTCAAACCACTTTGGCATGGCATCACACTTAGCATAACTTAATCACTATCTAGAAGGTTGGATTCTTCTTCCAAGTTGTTCTTTTTTTGTTTAGTTTATATTGGTTTATGTCTTCCAAAAAGAAGTTGTCATTGAAGAGGTTGTTACCCTAGGTATTAAAGGAAAACACCACTACTATCAAAGGAGGCATCTCTTAGTTGGCATAGAATAAAAGTAGTACAATTCATTTATTCCTAGTCAATTTTTAGCATATTTAATAATGCTCTTCTCGCTAAGAAAGGGTTGTTAATCGCTAAAATTAATAGACTGTGAGAATGTAACAAATCAAAGGTCAACTCTATGAAGAGATAAATATTCCACCTCAAAAGGCTTCAACATCACATATCAATGGATTGTCCATAGATGTCAAAGTGGTTTCCCTTAGCAACCTTCATCAATATCTTCATTGCGAAGGACTTGAAAAAATTACAAGAATGGCCCTAATGACCCTCAGCATGCCAAGCAGAGCAGAAACAACCAACAACCCGCCTTATTTTTCTCACATTAATAATTAACTCTTTGATTTACATAATTTTACTTCTTTACAAAATTAACTCTACAATGTAATGAAGGAACTCAAAGATGGTGGGGGGAATATTGGAGAAAATGTATTAATTATTTCCCCCCACCCTCACCCGCACCCCCATAATACATTTTCTCCAATATTTCTCCCCACCCCCATAAGGAACTCAAAGATGGTGAGCATTGATAGTGAGATAAAGTACCAAAAATGAGATATACAAGAAAAAAACTAGAAAATGAAAGGTACAAGCTATTGGTGTTGAGTAATAATATGACATACTTTGAACTTGAGTATTACAATGAGTAATAATATGACATCGTTTGAACTTGAGTACTATAATGAAGAATATTTTGAGCTTGGTAGTCCAAGAATAGAGGCAACAATCATATAACTCATCAACTTGCATGAATAGTTATAGCAAATGGAGGAACAAAGATGCAAGGAAATTTTATAGCTAGCATACTAACACGAATACACAGGGATTAAACTATTAAAAAAACATGGGTTTCGACACCTGCTCGACTAATCAAAACTATAAAAATCAATCGGCACAATGATAACATAGTTCAAGGAAAACTTGAACAATTCTGAGATCAACACCATATATTTGGGTGGGTAGAGCATACATAAGATACCAGATAAAATATCGACCACTTTGGAGGCCATGCTCATATTTGACTTGTTAAAAGAAGATATTTAGATATTTTTCTTCAAGTATCCAAGCAAATTGGAGGTCAAACCCTCAATCAATCACGTTAGAGTAGAAATGAAACCATAATACATACAAGTACACTAAGAAAAACTAGAGAATATCACGAAAAGCATCAAGTGAATGGGTCATGAAACAAATAATACATATACCTAATGACAATGAAGAAACAAACTTGGAAGAAGTCCTTGATGCATAGGAAGAACAATAGGAATCAAACAACACCCAACCAAATAGGAATGCACAAGAATAGTTCCAAGACAAAATACAATCCAGGCCAAGACCAAGCACATAAAAGTAGCCAAAAGGCTACAAATTGTTCTAGGGTTAGATAGTGTTGGGTGTAGAAACGCCCAACTAGGAACATAGTGACATTTTTTTGGAAAAGGGGGATTTTTTAGTCATCGATACGACTCAAACAAGGCCATACAATGTATATATAATTTAGGAGTATACAATAGAAGGAAGAAAATATGATTATGTTTTTATTCCCTTTTTTTTTCCGGAGGTTGAAAAAAGGCTATATGTTCTATGCTATGAGAAGAAACAATGAATTTATGCAATAAGGGTTGGATTTGAATATAGTGGACTAAGTTGAGATTTAAGTTCTTAATATCATTGAGAGGTTTTTTTTCATATTTTTCTACTATAAAATTTGGTGTCATTGATTGGGATGTATTTCTTTATGCTTGGATGATTTTTAATTTTTTTTGTTCTATGGAATTTATGATGTTATAAGGATAAATGGATTGTGTTATGCATGTGATGTTCATGATATGGTAAATAACTAATTGTGACTAATTTAGTAGCCAACAATTACTCATAGAAGGAAGGCATCAATTCACTGAGACCCTTACTTAAATTACAAAGATAGATACCATCCAATTCATGCTTTCTGTAGTTGTAAAATTCTATTGGAAGGTGTACCACATGAATGTAATGAGTTCATTTGGTTATGGAGACTTGCATGAAGATATTTACATGCAAAAATTCCCTTGTTTTATGTCTACCAAAGTTATTCTACACATGTTTGCAGGTTGAAGAGATTGCTTTATGGAATGAGGAAAGTTCCTTGGGCTTAGTATGAGAGGATGGACTGAAATCTTTTGTAGAGTTCAACAATTGTCAATTGGATTTGAACTTGTGCATGAGACATTTTGAACTTGACATTGTCCTTCTAATCTTATATGTGGATGATCTTCTTGTGACTAGAAGTTCAATTAACTTGATTTATAGTATGAAGAATGAACTTGAGTAGGCCTAATTTGAAATGGCAGACTTACGCTTGTTGCACAACATCCTTGGTGTTCATGTTTGATAGTTAGAGAATGACATATTCTTATCACAACCTATGTAAGCTTCTAACCTCATATAGAGATTTTGATACGGAAGATTGAAAACTTGCACGATTCCCTTTGCATTGGAGCCAAGTTAATTGGATAATTTACTAATCCACATGTAAATTTTATTTTGTATACACAGATTGAGGGAAGTCACATATACTTGACACATAATAAACATGGCATTCCCATCCACTATCAACAACCATATTGTAATGTACATGCATCAACTCTATGAATCACATTATAATTGACACATAATAAACATGGCATTCCCATCCACTATCAACAACCATACTGTAAGGTACATGCATCAACTCTATGAATCACATTAGAAAGAAATGAAAATTATTTTGAAGTATGTGAAGGGTACAAATAAGCTTGGTGTAAACTACTCTTGCATGGGAGGATTCTTTTAGTTTTAATGATTCAAATTCAAATTATAGTGATGATCTCTATGATAGAAAATCCACTTATAATTATGTTTTTATGCTTAATTTTACTATATTATAATTGTTAAGCAAGAAGTAATTTATGATATTGCACTTTCATCCAATGGTATAGAATATTATGGTAGTGTTAATGTAGTGCACACAAAGGTTTGGATGAAGACTATTCTTGGTGAATTGGGCCTTCCACAACATCATTCTACAACTTTGTATTGTGATATCTAGATAACATGTAAGCCATTTTTTCATTAAAGATCTTTGAAGTATATTTATGTTTATCAACATTTTTGTTCGGGAATTGATTTACAATAGTGTAATTAATCTATAGTTATATTCTATTTATCATTAGTTCAGTTGACATCTTCATTAAACCTTAGTTTCGTTCCACTGACGATGAGTTGGTCGACGTCTTCACCAATCCTTATACAAATTCTAAATTTATTTTACAAAATATTTGTTAAAGGTTATGGGTGAAGGAAGAAATCTCTTTTTACCTTATGCTCACACAAAAGATGTTAATGTGGATTAGTGTCCAACGAGTTTAATGTGCATGTATGTAGTTTATTTTTAATATGCGAGAAGAGATCAATAAGTATAACTAGTTTGTAGATGGTTGAGCTAAGATAGTGGATATGGTGTCCTATCCTCGAAAATGAATGTAGGGAGACAAAAATGTAGATAGGTCTCTTCCTACCCCTAAAGATGAGACCACTTGACTTTGCATGAAATTGTAGGTGGAAGCTCAAGAGAATGTGGGCTATGGACTATTCATGGACCCAACAAACATTTAATGTCAAGAAGTAATATTAGACTTAGTTCTAGAATTACCTAACTTGGGGAAAATTAATAATCAAATATGTGATTTAAGTTATTATATTGGTGGACAATATGATAGTTGTGCCTTAGGAAGAAGCCAAATAAAATCTAAAACTTAAAATCGAGGTTAAAAAATGAAAGGCAAGTGAATTGGGATGAAGACTATTGGGCCTTCCACAACATCATTCTAGAACTTTGTATTGTGATAACTAGAACACTATCTAGATAGCATGTAATCCAAGATATTTGAAGTATATCGAAGTTTATCAACATTTTTGTTCATGAATTGATTTATGATAGTGTAATTAATCTATAGTTCGATTCTATTTATCATTAGTTCAATTGACATCTTCATTAAGCATTAGTTTCGTTCCACTCACGATGAGTTGGTCGACGTCTTCACCAATACTTATACAAATTCTAAACTGTTTTAACAAAATATTTGTTAAAGGTTATGGATGAATGAAGCAATCTCTTTTACCTTATGCTCACACAAAGGATGTTAATATGGATTAGTGTCCAATTAGTTTAATGTGTATGTATGTAGTTTATTTTTATTTTTAATATGCAAGAAGAGATCAATAAGTATAACTAGTTTGTAGATGATTGAGCTAAGATAGTGGATATGGTGTCCTCTCCTCGAAAATGAATGTAGGGAGACAAAAATGTAGATAGGGCTCTTCGTGCCTCTAAAGATGAGACTACTCGACTTTGCATGGCATTGTAGGTGGTAGCTGAAGAGCAAGTGGGCTATGGACTATGCATGGACCAAGGAAACATTTAATGTTAAGAAGTAATATTAGAGACCAAACAAACATTTAATGTTATGAAGTAATATTAGAGACCAAACAAACATTTAATGTTAAGAAGTAATATTAGACCTAGTTCTAGCATTACTTGACTTGAGGAAAATCACTAATCAAATGTGTGCTTTAAGTTATTATATTGGTGAGCAATGTGAAGGTTGTGCCTTAGGGAAAAGCCAAATAAGACCTCAAACTTAAAATATAAGTTAAAAAATAAAAGGCAAGTGAAAAAATTGCATAAATTTACCAAAACCTCAGCTTAAAACAATGAAAAATCATTAATTTTTATTTGGATGCAAGACTAATAAACTAATAAGAAAAAGATGAACCAATTACTATTAAGAATATGGAAAATAAATAAAGGCTAATAAAAATATCACTA
>JZKD02S1604744.1:90912-112387 GCA_000966675.3 Picea glauca | reverse complement strand
GAGAGATATTTGGACTAAATGATTGAAAACATTGGAGGCATCAAATGATGGGGTTTTGGCAAGACTACAACTCATGTGACATGTCCTGGGGCTAGGATCATGAAGGGAGGTCTACCTTTTTCCTTAGAAAAATGGACGAAGAATATTGTTTAGTTGATTATGACAATGAAAAAATCACAAGCCCTATCTCGATTTTCAGGTCACATAAGGAGGTGAATGAAAAAAACACGAGCCCTATCTCAATTTTCAGGTCACATAAAGAGGTGGTTGACATATAATGAAGGATCAAGCCTTTACTTGATTCCTTACATCCAACTAATTCAGATCAAGGCAGGATTTGTGGAGAGACAAGTGGAAGTCATGATATTCAAGATAAGGTTTTGGAAGAGATGAGACAATTAAGAGTTTCAAAAAAAGGGAAATATGAGACTCTCCTGTCATTTATGAGGAAACCTCTTCCAAGGAAAAAGGAGGGCATCATTGTGGGTGTCCAAATCTTTCACTTCCTGCTCTATCATATTTACAAGTTCTCGACACTGAGTGTAGTAGAAACCCTACTTTGAATTTAGTCCATGTGATTTTGACACAAAAGTTGGGAGAAAAAGGGATCTTTAGTGTTGATCTAGGGAGTAGAGGGATTAACTATTGGTAAGAAGAAAGATACTTTTGAAGGTGTTTCTATAAAGGGAGAGAAAGGGGATATGAGAAAACAAACATCTCATAGAAAGAAATGCATCAAAGTTAAACTGGAAAGGGTGAAAATGGTAGTAGGTTTGGATGTGGGCTTGGTAAAGGTAGAAGGATTGATGGAGAAAGTGGTCGGTTGGAAGATTCATGGGAAAAATGTAAAGGGGGAATCCCTGAAGTGATGGATGGAAGAGGTATAAAGGTTGGTCCTAGGTTATAATCCTATATTTCATCTTCTTGTTCAAGGTTGGATTTGTTTCATGATGAGTAGTGACAGTGACACAAAATCCTTCCTTGGAAAGGATTGTGTATAGGGCTCCTCAAGATCAAGTCTTAAACAATGGAAGCGGGGATTTGACTCGAGGAAAGAGCCATCATTCTCGCAACAAATATGGGTACTACTTCTTATCCTTTCAATAGAAATATGGAAAGAAATAACTCTGGAAAGAATTGGGGGGTTTCCCCCAAACAACATGCCCTGAAAAGACTCATTGCAGTCTATAATCCATATGTGTTTTTGCTACAAGAATCTATGTATGTTGGGTCAAAAGTGGTGGAGATTATGTCTTCTTTTCTAAAAAATTGGAATTATTGTTCAATAGATGAAAAAGGAATGTCGAGAGGTTTGGTCATTGCTTGGAATGATAAATTTGACAGAATTTCCACAAATGTCGAGACTCATCGCAGATTGTAATCCATACATGTTTTTTCTACAAGAATCTATGTCTATTGGGTCAAAAGTGGTGGAGATTCCATCTTCTTTTCTAAAAAAAATGGAATATTTGTTCAATATATGCAAAAGGAATGTTGAGAGGTTTGGTCACTACTTGGAATGATAAATTTGATAGAATTTCCAAAAATTTCAAGACTCATCGTATAATCCATATGTGTTTTTTCTACAAGAAACTATGTCTATTGGGTCAAAAGTGGTGGAGATTCTATCTTCTTTTCTAAAAAATTGGAATTTTTGTTCAATAGATGCAAAAGGAATGTCGAGAGGTTTGGTCACTACTTGGAATGATAATTCTGATAGAATTTCCACAAATGTCGAGACTTGTCACAATTTATAATCCATATGTGTTTTTGCTATAATAATCTATCTCTGTTGGGTCAAAAGTGGTGGAGATTTCGTCTTATTTTTCTTAAAAATTGGAATTTTTGTTTAATAGATGCAAAATGAATGTTGAGAGGTTTGGTCACTACTTGGAATGATAAATTTGATAGAATTTCCACAAATGTTTTGAATGAAAATATTGTGTTAGAGATTAATTCCAAGGAATAATTAGGAAAGGTATATACAATTATTAATCAATATGGGCCCTATGGGGATTGCAATCCTTGTTGGGAGGATTTAGAAAAAGTAAGCATATTAAAAGAGAAAATGTAATATTAGGGGGGCATCTCAATCTCACACTCAAACATAGGGATATTTTTTAGTTCACTTTTTTTAGGATAAAAAACTAGTTGATGTTGGACAGTTGGTTGTTATTGATGTCAACTCTTGGAGATTGATGTCAACCCTTGGAGAAGTCCAAAAGCCCTAAAGATATGGTTGAGATTGATAGTGAGTTAGTTTTCATTGATGGAGTGGTTGATGTCAATAGATGTGATGGGTGCATTCATGAAGGGCGATGTAAATGCAAGTAACTCACTCATAGATGGATAGTCCTCGTCATGTTGTTTCCAGTGATAGGTGGTATGACACATGGTTCCTCTTGGTTGAGGAGTTATGAGGTAATGAAGTTGGAAGCCCCAAAGATGGGTTAAGAATCCCTTAATTGGTTACAATATGGGTTAAGAGGCCCCTCATTGGTTGCAAGTCATTAATGAAAGGGTAAAGTGGTTTTAACAAGAAAGTTCAAGAAGCCCTAAAATTAAGGAAATAGGTTACTTACAAAAAATATATATACAACTCAAGAAGTCACTCATAAGTACATTTCACATGCACATTCTATTGAATATATTCTATGTGAGTAAGTGATTATTATCTAAGGTAACCAAGGAGATATGAGACGAATTTCATAGGCAAGATGATGTAAAGAAGGGAGAAATTTCAAGGGAGGATGAAGTCTTGTGGTGATGTGTTCTAAGGTATGTTATTTGAAGGTTATATTACCATTTTCTCTATAACATTTTTTTCTATAATGAGTCAGATAGCGAAAATTGGAGGAGGTTGAGAAGACATGTCAAGGTACCTATGGTAATTTTTTTAGCTTCTGGGTCATTGTATTATCTTAGATACACTCTGTGGAAAATAGGGTTTTTGGCTAGTCCTGAAACTAGTCTCAAATAGGTGTTCTAGGTAAAAAGTTCTTAACGTATTCATAGAGGATCCAAATTTAGTGAGACTAAATGAATTGGATAGAGTACAAACAGTAGTATGTATTTTATGATTTTCAGATCTAGATATCAAATATTTTGCGCATGACATGCTCTATAATTTTTCTCTCTAGAATAAGCCATAATTCAACAAGGTATGCCATTTTTTCTATAACTCCTTTTCTGGGATGTTCCAAGTAGTGAAACTTGGAGGAATTGTAGAGAAGATATTGAATAATATTGGGTACAAGTTTCTAACATTTATTCATTATAGGTATGCAGTTATGCTTGTTGAAAGTTAGGGTTTGTGACTAATCCAAAAACTAGTCCCGTGAGACTAAGGTAAAGTTTGATGAAGATGTTATTCTCTTGTTGTTGAAGTTGATGAAGGTATCCAGGTCAGTAATCACATACACCAGGTCCGTTACAAATTTATAAGTATTTTTATATGCATGTTTTGAGGGTTACATGTTGATGATATTATGGTGCATTCTTGAGGCAAGTCTTTGGTATATTGTTGAGGCACTGACACATGCTTGAGGCACATATTAGGTGCATGGTTGAGGCATATACTTGGTTTATGATATTTGTTGTTTGGTACTTTGTTGAGGTACACCATTGATGGTACTTGTTTGATATATCTTATGGTACATGGTGTATGACATGATTGAGTGATATGGTATAGGGTTGATGTACATGGTTAATACATGGTATGGTGTTGATGTACATGGTTGAAGGTTAAGGCATATGGTGCATGGTTGATGCATAGTTTGGTACAGGTTGATGGTTTAGTATATGCTTTGGTACATGGTTGAGACACATATCTTGTGATGGTATGTTGGTGCTCTTGGTACATGCTTGATAGAGGCATGTGCTGGTGATGTTGGAAATATATTTGAGAGGTGTCCTTGGTATATGATCCATGTGTGAGGATCTGGTTGATTATCAGTGACAACGACAGGTTGGATAGGTTGATCAGTGATAGGTTGGATACAATGACAGGTTGATGTGATAGGTTGATAGTGATAGGTTGGATACAATGATAGGTTGACTGGTCACATGTTGATGTGACAATGGCAGTGACAGTGACAATGGAAATGGTAGTGGCAATGACAGTGGTAGTTATTGCAGTAGTGGCAATTGGTCTACACTTATATTTCAAGGTGGCAAGACGGGGCAAGGAAAGGGGGTTGTAGCCTCCTTCTGGTTGGTGTTGTAGAACACAGGGAGTTGGAGATTCCTTCAGGTTGGAGCTTGATAATCGGGGGGTTGTAGCTTTCTTTTGGTTGGAGCTAGAGAATTTAGGGAGTTGTAGCTTCTTTCAGGTTGGATCCTGTAAATAGGGGGTTGGTGCCTCCTTCCAGTTTGTGCTGGAGAATTGGGAAGTTAGTGTTTCCAATGAATGTATTCTTTGATATATAAGAAAGAATTCCATGGTTTTCTCCCATTTGGGTTTCCACGTAAATTCTAGTGTATTGTGTACTTGATTTGATGTTGCTTATGTTTATATGCTTATAATATATTGATGATACATTGATGATATATAGTTTTCAAAGTTGAAGTTTATATATTGTGGTTAAAAGTGGTAAAAGTGATCATATTGATTCACCCCCCTCTTCTCAGTATTCCAACAATTGTTATTCGAGCATGTCCTTCAAGAAATCAGTTTAACCACTAGAAGGAAGATCAGGGAGAGCAACAATTTGTATAGAAATGGAATACCACAATTTGATGGTTAGAATGGTATGAGCTACATGATGTGGAGAAACACGATGAAATAATTTTTAGGAGCACAGGGATATGATGTTTTGTACTCAGTTGTTATAGGATACACCACTACAAAGAAGCCAAGGACTGCATCCAAGAAGGAATTGAAAAGAAAAAAAAAACAATGGATTACATCTAGGAAGGATTACCTTATCTGGTAAGAGAAAAGGTTGGAAAATGTTCTTCAGCTAAATAACTCTTGGATAAGCTCTATAATCTCTATTTCAAGGAATATTCCATCACAGAGTTAGGTCCTATTAAAGAAAGTGCAAGAACATAACAAGAAGAAAGATGCTCATCATGTTAGATAGATTCAAAAGAAGAAGGGTGTGAAGAAGGCATAGTAGACCTTGAAGCATAATTAGTTAGTGCTTTGGATGAATTGACAAAAAAAATGAAGAAAAACAACTCTCTTGAGGAACAATTAGTCAAGAATAATTCTCAAGAAAGTTTTGAAGAATCCTAACAAGTCATCGTAAAACTAAAATCTCAGCTAGAAGAAGCTAGAAGGATTGAAGAAACATGCAAGAGTCATATAGAAGACAAGCAATGTTTGGAAGTTGAAATAGTATCACTAAGAAAGGAAGCAATGGAAGAGAAGTAATGTTTGGAAATCGAAATAAAGGAACCATAAAAGAGAGAGAATACGTTGACAGATCATCTCAAGGAAATATATGAGGATTTAAATTAGCTTGAAGCACAATTTGGTCAAGAAGAGAGAATACTTGAAAAATAAATCATCTCCTTGAAGATCCAACTTGAAGAAACAAAGAGAATGAAATAAGTCATGAAGATTCAGATGATGGAGAAAGGCGAAGAATAGGTTGAGAAGCTTGAAGAAGAAGTTGTCACATTGAGAGTTAAAATTGTCAAGCTTAGAAAGAATGTTGAAGAGAGAGAAACATCCACATCATCAATAAAGAATGTTGAAGATAAGCACTTAGGTTACCAGAAAGGAAGAACGAAGAAAAGGATAAGAGTTATGTAGAAGTACTCAAAGGAATAAATCATGGTTAGCAAGAATCAAAGAAAAATGGGTATAAAAAAGATACAAAACCTTCCACATTCAAGAAACAAATAAGATTCAATCATAATGAAGGAATCAACATAAGAGAAGATCATGATCAACCAAGGTAGGAATTCAGAAGGACTAAACCACAAAGAAGATCATTCATTCTCAGGTATGCAAATTTTATTTATGGTCAATGTTTTATTTGTACTAACTTTGGACATAAGATTGTAGATTTTAGAGCATATAGAAGAAATATTCAGACAATAAATACTTGTGTGGATCCCCACAACATTGAGTGTTACAAGTGCCACAATTATGGACATATGGTTCATAATTGTAGAAGCATGATAGATACTTCTATGAAAAAGAACACTGATATCATATGTAAGAAGGTTTGGAAAAGAACAAGTGAAGGAAGAACAAATGAATGAAGGACACCTAGAAGTCATACACTTAGGATTGGCAATAGTACGAGATCAGGAAAATTCTATAGGAAAAAAAGAATATTTTAGATACAAGAAGGTTTGGAGAAGAAATGGAAAACAAGAAGACCATGTGAATAAATAACAGGTCCCAGAGATCACAGGATTTGCAATAGTGCGAGAAAGAAAATTAGAACAAGCAAATAAAGAACTGGGACAAGAGATTGTTCTTTTAGGAATTTTAGATCATAATGAATCCACAGGAAAAAATGAAGAAGTCATAGTTTAGAGAGTTGATGAGTCTACAGACGAAGAGGAATATTTCTCTGCATCATAGCGGGTATTTTCCTCATAAATCCATCTTGGAGAATCTTAGTAAATATGAATATTGAACATGAGGAGTCGGTGCAGTAGCTATTACAGATCAAAGAACCATCCTTCGAGCAGTTTGAAGTATTTGTAGAGACAGATTCAGAGCAGTCAGATAACATAAGTACATAGTGAAAAATTGATTGGTTGAGAAGAAGTATTCCCACACAAATATTAGTTGGCAGTTACACAGACCAAAGTTTATAATTGTATTTCACGTATGTATTTAGGTAGGGATATCTTTAGTATAGGTTATTCCAAACATACATAGTTTGATTTGCAAATAGATAATGTTGGACATGTTGTCATTGATGTAAATAGCCGATGTCATTATGATGTAATGATGAAGTTTGTATGAACAACATGCAGAGGAATCTACCTAAATCTCAGAAGAGGTAGCGTATTAGATTTCACAAGATCAACGCAATGCAAAAACACCATCGGGATCAAATTCCCAACAGATCAATGATCTTGATTAGTTAAAATCCAAGTACAAAAGAAAAAATCTCAGAAGGGAAAGCGCATTGCAGAAAACATGATCATGATTGAAATCCCCACAGTAAAATTACAAAAGAATAGAGGGAGAATCCTCTCCACTAATGTAGATTTCGAGACAACCGGGACCATTAGATGAAGTCAACTTGCTCAAGGTTTAATCGGGGAATATCACTTTGGGAGAATTGAGAATTGGGAACCAATAACCCAAAGACCCGAAGGCCAAAATAAATATGGACCGTTGATATAAGAGCTGATCATAGCCGTTGGATCAAGAATTCACGAGATCCCGAAACAACCGAAATCCCGACAACTGTTGGATCATGTTGATATTTTCGCGTCAAAAATAGATCATTAGATGAAGTTGATTTGCTCGAGGTTTATTCGGGGAATATCACTTCGGGAGAATTGATATTTGGGAACGATTAACCCAAAGTCCCCAATGCCGAAATGAATCTAGACCATTGATCTAGAATTGATCACAGTCGTTGGATCAATAATTCATGAGATCCTGAAATAACCAAAATCCTGACAACCGTTGGACCATGTTAGGCTTTTCGTGTTAAATATGGAACGTTATATGAAGTCAAGTAGCTCGAGTTTTATTCAGGGAATCTCACTTCGAGAGAATTGAGAATTGGGAATGGATAACCCAAAGTCTCGAAGGCTGAAATGAATTTAGACCATTGATCTAGAACTGATCACAGTCGTTAGATCCAGAAGGAGGACAAGTGTCATTTTAGGATATCCACGTTAGCAAGGACACATGGCACAATCAGATGGTGATAAGTGTTTAGGTCCAATTGGCACTTTAAGGTTATGTAAGTCACGAATCTAGGTGACACATGGTAGTCACTCGGCCAGTGCCAAGTTAGCAGTGACATCAACAAGTTACGTCACTCCGAGAGTTTTGTCCTTCAGGGGAAATCAACAACTACCCATATCACCGAAGGCTGAAGTCAATGTTAAACATTGATATAAGATCCTCTGGATTCTCACTTGACTATTAGATCAAAACATGACGTAAGCTCTCCCAGGTTGACCAATTCGGCGCTGACCAACTTCTATGGAAATGGGAACAACAATTACCTGGACCTCCGAACCCCCGAAGTCTCGAAGCTCCGAAGTAAGATCTGACCATCCGTAGAGAAGGAATATTTATGGTCAAGATCATTGAAAAAACAAACACTTGGAATGGTTAAGCCCATGGTCCTAGCTCCTGGACATGTTTATGAAGCAAAAAATGCTAATAAACACTTCGACGAAATGTACTGCAAAAAGTTTAAATATTGCAGAGGCCTGAAGTCTAGAAGTCCTGAAGTAAACAACGACCATCCATCTCAACCTTTGATTAAGTCATAGCCATTGGATTAAGCAGTGGAAGGATATTGTAAGGATCAAATAGAGACCATTGATTTGGTTCCAAAAATCACGCCAACCATCGGATCAACCCTTGTGAGAGGTAACCAATTCAGAGAGTTGAAATTCCATAAGATTGGATGAGAGAGAAAATTCCCTAAGGCCAAAGTACTGGAGGATGAGGTTCTAGCCCCTGGTCATGGGTTACAAACACATAAGCCATGAGGCGCTGGGTACATCGCTTAATTAATAAGCCTGTGGTTCTGAACATATGTTCACATGTAAATGGTTTTAAGGAAGAACCTCTGCAGGATTCAGTTTCTGCAATATTTGCAGAGACATGGAATCGAGTTAAAGAAATCAATCCATACCTATGATCAATTTATGAAAAGCACTTTCACTGATTTAAAATCCTTCACAATAATGTTTGAATAATAATAGAGATTATTGTTAATTTAAAATGAAGAGGTACGATGGTCCAAACAAAGGGACACAATGCTTCATAGCTCACACCAGTTAGAAGAGTATATAAACGAGAAAGAATGGTGAGAATAAAGTGTCTCTGTAGTCCAAATCAGAAGATCAAAACAACATCATAGTCCAAGAAGAAGAAATGATGATTCTTATGAAGTAAGGGTGGAAGGGAGGAGCACGAAAGGATTCATATCCTTTAAGTGTAAGTTAAGGGAGTTGTTGCTTCCTAGGATTGATGCCCTAAATACAAGGGAGTTTGTGCTTCTTAGGGTTGGTGCCCTAAATACAAGGAAGTTGGTGCTTCCTAGGGTTGGTTCCCTAAATACATGGGAGTTGGTGCTTCCTAAGGTTGGTGCCCTAAATACAAGGGATTTAGTGCTTTCTAGGGTTGGCGCCCTAAAGAAACAAGGGAGTTGGTGCTTCCTAGGGTTGGTGCCCTGAAGAAGGGGATTTGTGTCTCCTAGATTTGTTGCTATAAAAAGGATTGGTGTCCTTCACTATTCTTCATAAAAGCCTTGCACTTCCTATTAATTATATTTATATAATTGATTTTACAAACAAGTCTATTTTTTATCTATTGTGGTAATTAACAAAACATAAAATTAACTACTAATTGCTAATTCAACCCCCCTCTCAATATTCCAATAATTGGTATTAGAGCAGGTGCCTACAACACAATCTAACAACTAAGAGGTAGATCCTAAAGATGGATCAACAAGAGGGAATGTCTAACAACAAAGCACCATTGTTCAATGGAGGTGGCAATGCTCTATGGAAAATAAGAATGAAAAACTTCATGTTGGCTCTTGGTTTTGATATCGGGAAATCCATTGTAGTTGGTTACACTACACTAACTACTCCACCCAAAGATGTTGTAGGAAATAAAATCTCCAATGATAACTCAAGAGAAGTTAATGCAATTCTAGGAGGGTTGACAAATTCTATATGTGTGAAGGTTATGCATTGTAAGTCAGCCAAAGAAATCTAGGAAAAAATGGAGGTTGTATATGAAGGAGATAACAAAGTCAGGGAAGCCAAACTGTAGACCTATAGAACTTAGTTTGAAAATCTGAAAATGAAAGAAGAAGAGAATATTGTTGAATACCTTCATAGGGTAGATGAAGTGGTTAATTCAATCAGAGCATCATGAGAAGAACTTACAAAGAAACATATTTTTCAAAAGATACTAAGGTCATTACCGATGAGATATGATGCAAAGATTTCTACAATTGAACATAGGCTTGATCTTGACACACTCACAGTTGATCAACTTTATGGATTTTTTACAACATATGAAATGAGAATAGGGAATGATAAATCATCAAAAAGAGAAACAAATTTTAAAGCATCTAAAACAAAGATGAGTCAAGAGCAAAAGACTAATGATGAGTTATCAGATATATCTGACGAGGAAACTGCCAACTTCATAAAGAAACTCAAGAAAGGGATAGGGAAATACAAATGAAAGATTCCTCTAATATGTTTCAACTGTGGAAAAATTGGACACTTTGCCAATAAATGTCCCCATCCTAAGAAGGAGGAAAGTGACGACAGAAGAACCTTCAAAAATCAGAAGAAAAGAAACACTAATAATAAAAAGAATTTCTACAAGAAAAATAAAACGTTATTTACCCAAGAAGATAGTAGTTCATCAGAAGAAAATGAAGAAGATGAATCAGAGCTTCTATTTATGAGAATAAAAACTCAAGATGATAAACATTCAAAAGATGAAGAAGAAGTGAACTTCAAAGTAGAAATCCTTAGTATAATTGAATAACTAAGAAAAAATAAAACACAAAACAGGGTACTAAGGGAAGAGCTTCTAGGGATTAAAGAAGCTACTAAATCAAGAGAGATGGAATTTTCCAAAACCATCAAAGAGTCAGAACATACTATTGGTGATTTGAAGTCTTGTCTCTTGGAAGATAATAAAATTGAAGAAGTCATTTTACAACAACTTAATGATAAAAAACAAGTATGTGAGAAACAAGAAGCTGAGATTAAGCTTCTAAAAAGTGAAATTGAGAAAGAAAAGAAGGGATCACAATTTGGAAATAGTTCAAAGATCTTGGATGAAATTCCCAGTAGTCAAAGGTCACCAAACAACAAGACTGGTTTGGGATACACTCAAGACTCAACTTCTACATCACAGGGATCTGTCAAGAAACCAATTAGTTACACATATGCTCTGAAAAACTCATTAAGAAAAGAAGATAATAAGGCAAAGATGATACCATTGAAAACTGTTACACATAAACATAAATCAATACTCCCTACTAGAGTAAAAGATAACAAGAAAATAACAATCATCAAAAGGAATCCCCCTAAATATCTATTTATTGGATATTGTTACTCTTGCAATAATTTTGGACATAAGGCAATACACTGCAAAGCTTATGGACAGTACAATCATAGAAATGTCCAAAAATATAAGAACAACAAATACAATACAGAGAAGAGAAAATATAACTCATTTTCTCCTTTGCAAGATGTCAATAGTGAATGCCAAAAATGCAACAACTATGGTCATAAAACTAGTGAATGTAGATTGCCAAAATATGATAAGAAGACAAATATTTCCCATAATCAAAAGGAATGGAAGAAAAAACAAACATAGTGAAATGTAGCCTTATATGAAAGAAATCAAGGATGGAAGTGGTATATAGACGATGGATGTTCCAAACACATGACTGGAGATCAAAGTAAATTTCTCAAGTTAAATAAGAAAGGAAAAGGAAAAGTAACTTTTGGAGATAACATGTCAGCCGAGATACTGGGAAAAGGAACTGTTAGTTTAGAAAATAATAAAACCAAAGAATATGTACTTCTGTTATAAAATATCAAACCAAATATCCTAAGTGTAATTCAGACATGTGATCAAGGTCACATACTTACTTTTGATTATCAGAAATGTGAAATAAAAAAAAAAGACACTAGAAAGCTTGTGGCAGTTGCACCAAGAACATCTAACAATGTGTACATCCTTGATATAGAAGAAGAACAAAAATGTTGTTTAAGCCAAGTAGATGAAAGTTGGATATGGCATAGAAGGTTGGGACAATTAATCTTTGACAAATTGATCAAATCCAACAAGAAAAAGAAATTTAGGGACCTACCAACAGTGATTTAGCCTTCAGATTCCATTTGTAAACATTGTCAAATAGGAAAGCAAACAAGACTTAGGTTCAAAACAAAAGAGAATTCCACAACAAAACCATTAGATCTTATTCATACATATCTATGTGGACCAACCAGAACCAAAAGTACTTATGGTGAACAATATTTTATGTTGATAGTTGATGACTACACAAGATTGACCTGTGTATTCTTTCTAAAAGAAAAATCAGAAGCCTTTGAGAAATTTAAAATATACAAAGCCCTTGTAGAAAATGAAACAGATCTCAAAATTAAATGTCCAAGATCAGACAATCGAGGAGAATTCACCTCTAAAAATTTCATTCAATTCTGTGAAAATCATGGTATCAAAAGACAGTTTTAAGCTCCTAGGAATCCTCAACAGTATGGAGTGGTAGAAAGGAAAAACATAATAGTTCAAGAAGCTGCAAGAACCATGCTAAATGAAGCTAAGCTTCCAGACAAATTCCGGAGAGATGCAATCTACACAACAATTCACATACTTAATAGAGATCAATTGAGACCCAACCATGACAAAACCCCTTATGAACTATGGTTTGGAAGGCAAACATCTGTAAAATACTTTAGAACTTTTGGAAGTAAATGTTATATAAATAATGATGAAGATAACCTAGGAAAGTTTGATCCATGATCTGATGAAGTAATATTCTTAGGATATTCATCTACTAAGAAAGCATACATATGTTATAATATTAGACTACTAAATATAGTGGCAAGTGCGAATGTAAAGATAAATGATCTAAAAAAGAGCATATCTCATGGCATTGATAAAAAATCTCAACAAGAAGCTGATGATGTAAAATCTCAACATGAAGATGATGATGTAGAATCTCTGCAAGAAGATGATAATGATGAAACATAAGAAAATGAACCACATACTAATCAAGAAGACAATGAAGAAATGCCCTTGCCAAGAGCTCCATCAAAAAGAGTTCAAATGAATCATCTTGAAAGCCATATTATTGGAGATACAAGTGTAGGAGTGGAAACAAGAAGGAAACTCACTTTTGACTCAGAACAAGCAATGTTATCCCTAATAGAACTTAAGTTAGTTAATGAAGCTCTCTAAAGTAAAGATCGGATAAAATCAATGAATGAAGAGCTAGAATAAATAGAGAAGAATCAGACTTGGGAGCTGGTTCCAAGACCCAATGACAAGAATGTGATAGGAACCAAGTGGATCTTCAAAACCAAACTAAATGAAAATGGGGAGATTATAAAGAACAAATCCATATTAGTTTTAAAAGGATATTCCCAAGTAGAAGGCATTGATTTTTAAGAAACTTTCACTCTAGTAGCAAGACTTGAGGCCATCAGAATGTTCCTAGCATCTGCATGCTTCAGAAATTTCAAAATCTATCAGATGGATGTCAAATCAACATTCCTTAATGTAACACTAGAAGAAGAAGTATATGTTGAGCAACCATAAGGATTCTTGTTATCACAAAGTCATGACTATGTGTGCAAGCTGAAAAAGGCCCTGTATGGTCTTAAACAAGCCCCCATAGCATGGTTCTCTAGGCTTGATCAATACCTACAAAAACATGGATATAAGAGGGGGACTAATGACAACCACCTATACATCAAAATTGAGGATCAAAACATGATTGTTGTGGTGGTATATGTAGATGACATCATATTTGGGAGTAATACTACACTAAGCATAACATTTGCAACCAAAATGCAAGAAGAGTTTGAAATGTCTATGCTGGGAGAACTGCCATTTTTCTTAGGTTTACAAGTAAATCAAACAAAAAATTGAATATTTGTTTCTCAAACCAAATATATCAAGGAAATGCTGAATAAATTTCAAATGGAAGACAGTAAACCTATGGGTACTCCAATGGTCACTGGATGTAAACTAAGTCTAGAAGATGGCTCACCAAAAGTAGACCAAACGATGTATAGATCAATGTTTGGAAGTTTTCTCTATTCAACAACAACAAGACCTGACATCATACAGGTTGTAGGACTTGTGGGGAGATTTCAATATGCACCTAAAGAAACTCACTTAAAAGCAGTAAAAATAATATTCAGATACTTTCAAGGAACCATAGAACTTGGATTATGGTATTCAAAAGATAAAGACTTCAATCTAACTACATATATTGATGAAGATTGGCCCAATAGCATAGATGATAGGAAAAACACCAATGGAGGAGCATTTTTCTTATGAAAAATTCTAGTAGCATGGTCAAGAAAGAAACAAACATGCACATCACTCTCTACAACAGAGGCATAATACATTGTTGTTGCATCATGCTGCACACAAGTTCTTTGTATGAAACAAACTTTAGAATGCCTACAAATAAGATATAACAATCCCATTACTATTAACTGTGACAACGCTAGTGCCATATGTATCTCTAAAAATCTAGTCATGCATTCTAAAACCAAACACATCCCAATTAAATACCATTTCCTAAGAGATTAGGTTACCCAAAAAAATAGTTAAAATAGTGTATCTAGACACCAAAGAACAGATTGCACACATTTTCACAAAACCTTTGCCCAGGAGTACTTTTGAAAAGCTTCAACATAAATTAGGAGTAATTCAAAAACCTCATTAAAAACCATAAAATCACATCAGAAGGGAACATGGTCAAGGGGAGCAGTGCCATAGGGGGAGCGAAGAAAGATCCCCTTTGCCATTGATGTCAAAGGGGAAGAGTAACTTCGGAGGAGAGAAGCATCATCATAGGGGGTGTTTATGTATGAAGTTAGTGTGTTGCCCTCAATGACAAAGGGGGAGATTGTTGGACATGTTTTCATTGATATCAATAGTCAATGTCATTATGATGTAATGACGAAGTTGTTATAAACAAGATGTAGATGAATCTACCTAAAGCTCAGGAGAGGCAACATATTAGATTTCACAAGATCAACGCAATGCAGAAACACCATCAAGATCAAATTCCCAACAGATCAATGATCTTGATCAGTTAAAATCCAAGTACAAAACCAAAAATCTCATAAGGGAAAGTGTATTGCAGAAAACGAAATCAAGATTGAAATCCCCTCAGTAAAACTACAAAATAATCGAGGGAGAATCCTATCCACTGATGTAGATTTCAGGACAAACCAAGACTGTTAGATGAAGTCAACTTGCTCGAGTTTTAATTTGGAAATCTCACTCTGGGAGAATTGAGAATTGGGAATGAATAACCCAAAGACCTGAAGGCCAAAATAAATCTAGATCGTTGATCTAAGAGCTAATCGTTGGATCAAGAATTCATGAGATCTTGAAACAATCAAAATCCCGACAACCATTGGATCATGTTTAGCTTTTCACGTAAAAAATGGATTGTTAGATGAAGTCAAGTTGCTCGAGGTTTATTCAGGGAATATCACTTTAGGAGAATTGAGAATTGGGAATGATTAACCCAAAGTCCTAAATGTCGAAATGAATCTAGACCATTGATCTAGAATTGATCACAACCATTGGATCAAGAATTAATGAGATCCCAAAATAACCAAAATCCCAACAACCATTGGATCGTGTTAGGAGTTTCGCGTCAAAGATGGACCATTGAATGAAGCAAATTTTCTCGAGTTTTATTTGGGGAATGTCACTTCGAGAGAATTGAGAATTGGGAACAGATAACCCAAAGTCCTGAAGGCCGAAATGAATCTAGACCATTGATCTAGAACTGATCACAACCATTAGATCTAGGAGGAGGACATGTGTTGTGTCAGGAGATCCACGTCATCAAGGACACGTGGCACAATCATATGGTGACAAGTGTCTAGGTCTAGTTGGAACTTTAAGGTTACTCAAGTCACAAATATAGGTGACACATGGTATCCACTCGGCCAATGCCAAGTCAATAGTGACATTGGCAAGTTACGTCACTCCGAGAGTTTTGTCCTTCAGGGGAAATCAACAACTACCAGAAGCATCGAAGGCCAAAATCAATGCTAACTGTTTATGTAATATCCTCTGGATTCTCACATGACCGTTAGATCAAAACATGACATAAGCTCTCCCATGTTGACCACTTCGGTGCTGACCAACTCTGGTGGAAATTGGAACAAACATTTCTCTACATCTATTTGTAAATATTGAAGTATAATTTTTTTCCAAGAAAAAAGAATGCATATTTGATATTTCAAGGAGAAATAAAAATATGCATTAAGTTGTATATAAATACAATCCACTTCTTATGTCCCAAGGCATAGTCTCTATCTATATCAAAAAGGGAGAAGTGTTGACTCCACATTAGTTCTAAAAAGTACCATCCAACATCAACATAAAAAGTTTAAATTTAGGCTTTGTCCACAGAGATATTGCAATCATCCATAAACAATATACTAGCTGACACTACTACAATATGGGGCTATAGCTTCACTGATTTGTGTCCTTATAGTCCTGAACCACCTTGTTTGATTTTTTTTTGCTATCACATGTCATGTTTTTGCATCGATTTTGCATCATATTTGCATCATAATAACAACACTAAAAACATTAAAAAATGTGCTATTTTATTTTTGCATCATAATTGAGTCATGTTGCATCATCTTGGAATCTCTTTTGCATCATATGAATTGATTGTGTGTCATTTTTGCATGGTTCAATGTTGAATTAGTGTCTTATTCATAGCCATGTAGTGTCATATTACCATTTCAATGAAGTCTATAATAAAAAGAAATATGTTTTATGAAATTGTTGTCATATTTGCACATAATTCAAATGTTACTCTTCTAGGGAGTTTGACTTGATAATTGACAAGAGTATAATATAGAAAACATAATTTGAAGAATCATAAGGTAACAGTGAATGGAATTGTGGAACCTGATATGAAAAATCATAAGGTCACTATGAAGTTGGGGGTGAGGAGAGAAAAACAATAACCTAGGGAAGGGAAGATTCAAAGGAAATAATAATACCACATATTGTATGATTTGATACAGTCAAAGCCCCTCACACTTATTGTAGAAAGTATATTTATGTTGTGTTGCTACTCCATGAAAAAAATTCGCAACTGAGTAATTAGGACAAGATACATCATCCCTCTAACCCATGTTTTTTTTTTCAAATTTCAAGCTAATACACTACATTGAAGAAGAAATACAATCACCATCCATGTTGATTCTAAGTACCTAATGTTGTGATATACCACCTATTTTAGATTCATGCTAAAGAATTCTTCCCTATCACTGTATTTTGTTTTAATGGTCTTTATAAGACCTTCGTATCCTTAAACCACAACTTTTGAGTTCCCTAAGAATTTAAACCTAACTAGAACACATATATGCTAATAATATTGTAAGAGATTTACATTATAAAGAAGGCATTTGAGTTTTCATCACTAAAGAGTCATGGAGTATGAACATACTCAATGACATCTCTAGGAATACATACTTATTTTTCTTTCCTTCACCCTTCTTTTCCTCACCATCACTTTTTGATTCATCATCACCCTTCTTATCATTATCCCCTCCTCTCTTTTTGTTTTCTCCACCATCCCTCACTACTACATATGGGGTCAAAATTGGACAAAACCTTACGCCAATAAGGATAAAATTTATCATACCATCATAAATTACGACATAATTATTAAAATTTTAATCATTTTTTTCTAGGCACCCTGATGTACATTGTACTTGCGACAAAATTTTACATCCATTGATCTTGCAATGAAAGTTTGTCGATCTACCGGTACACCTAGATAATGCCAACTACCTGTTTGAAAACGATTTAATGGTCACTGACTTGGTCAACTTTGACATAGTCAACGTTCTCGAAATACCAATGACGGTGAGTGATTTCGACTATTTTGTTATAGGTGCGATGGTTATAAAACATTTTTATGCTCATTGTTCATTGCATGAATTATTAGTCTTTTTCTATGTGCTACTTTCCTTAGATCCAATTCTTGATCGGCATAGCTCAAATTTTGTACTTTGAAGGTTACTATTTTTTACTATTTCTTTGTCTCCTTTTAAATACCCACATTGGATGCCTAGTCCTTAGACCCCGTTTTATTTCGGGACAAAAATTGTTACCTAGAAAATAGGTATGAACATGTCTACTCAATTCCATTTAATTACTATATAATTTTTCTTGGTCTAGTTCTCTTTTATTGTTTGATTTTATTTCTTGCTTATAGTGAAGCTTTGGAAATTATGTGGTAAAAATGTATGGTTTTGATTTCTTGATTAATTGTTTACTGCCATTATAAACCTTTAATAAATCCGTGACAACAATGGCTTAATTATCTAGTACATATGGGGTCAATATTCAATGACATATGTACCGTAAGAATATATTTGTATATTGTACATATATTGCTTTGGTAGATTTTGTTGTAAATATAGGAAATCCTAATGCCAAGGATTACACCTGAAGAGAGTGAAAGGACACTTTCTAGGTTAAGGGAGACACTGGAGGAACGAGGTGACAAGACATTTTATTTCCTTTACAATCAATGTAGGGGATTGAATAGAAGAAGACTTGTAAGAAAAAAAATTGAAAGACCTTGTTGAAGGCATGGGCATTGTGAAGGTGGGTATACATATCGGCCCATGGTAAGTTAGTCATTATATATGTCTTTGTATTGATTGTATTTATAAAATTTTCTTTTGTTTTAATATTTATTATATACACTGATGTTATTGATTGTTTGTAATTATAAAGATAAATCCTCCTAGGTTTCTGTCATTGGATAAATATCTTCCTAGTAGTAGTAGAAATAATTTTGTACAAGATGTGGAAGATGGTATGGATATTGAATATCAATTCAATCCTATGGAAGAAGATGACACCAATAATATTGTTGAGCCGAATGATGGGACAAATATATTGATCCAAGACATATTTACTCTTATCAATGAGGAAAACTTTAATGATATTCATGATGTACCTCTTCTTGAGAAGGCACAACAACCCCTTTATGAAGGCTCAAGAACAAATATTCTCTCTGCTATAATTTTGTTGGTGAATTTGAATGTATTGAATGGTTTGTCAAACACTTGTCTCAGACAGATCATAAGGTACGTAAAATAGTTCGTCACATATTATATGTAAAGGTCATTTTTGTTTCTCTATTTTTAGTGTCAATTAATGTATAAATTAAGGATGCAATATTTATGATTACTATTATTTACATTAACTAGTTATTTTTTATGTTGTAGATTGTTAGGTGAATTTTTCTTACCACCGTCAAATAATTTACCTCACACATGTATCGATAGTTGTGTGCCATTATGAAAGATATTGGAATGGAGTATCAGACTATTGATGCATGTCTGAATGATCATATTATATATTATGGACAATATACATCAGAAACAAAATGCTCCCAACGTCAAATTAGTAGATATCAAACCGATCAAGTAACTAAAAAGGTGCCTCACAAGGTTCTTTGTCATATTCCGATAATTCCACATTTGCAATGATTGTTCATGTGCCAAAGCATTGCATAGTTTATGGATTACCATGCATGACACATAAGTGAAGATGGTGTTCTTCGAATTCCCGCAGATGGTTATGCATTTAGGAACATTGAAGAAAGTTGCCTGATTTTTAAAGAAGAACCTCGTAATGTTAGGCTTTCAGTTGTAGCTTATGGTGTCAATCCATATGGTGAGCTCAGTTCTATTTACTTAGTGTGGCCTAGTTTTCTTATAAACAATAACCTTCCTCCTTGGATATCAATAAAGAGGGAGCACACAATGTTGGAAATGATTGTTCCAGGTATTTGCTTACAAAATTTGTTTCAATGTTGCATTTTGTTTGTCTTATTCGTTGCATAATTACTTATATATACATGGATTTTCCATGTAAGTATTCCATATAATTGAAATTGTTTTTTCCCTATTGGTCTAGAGATGTTATACATAGTGATGCCAACCCATAAATTTAGTATCTTTTTGAAAAGAGGCTCAAGATATACATTCATATATTTCACTTGGTACTTACCTAAATGGGTAAATGTTGGCAATGTACACACACACACACACACACACACACACACACACAAACACACAAGGTAGTAATTATGTGTACTTTCACCCATTTAGGTAAGTACCAAGTGAAAGATATGACTGTATATCTTGAGCCTCTTTTCAACAAGCTACTAAAGTTATGGGATGGAATCACTATGTATGCCATCTCTAGACCAATAGGGAAAACAAAATTTCAATTCTATGGAGTACTTACATGGAAAATTCATGATGCCCCAAGGCTAACACATTTTTTTGGTATGTAACATACTATTGCACTTTAATAGTATATAATTTTATGACAATAGGATGCATGCTTCTTAAATATTAATTCCTTGTTATATAAATAAGATTGACATTAATCCATATCTTGCAGGTCTTCAAAAAAAGGGTAAATATACATATCTAGTTTGTGGTCCTAGGATGAAATCTCATCATTCAAGAAGTCTAATAAATGAGGTGTTTTATGAGTATAGGCACTTCCTCCCTAAGAACCATAGGTATCGAACTACAGGAAAAAAAAAAAATTCAATTTAAAAGAAGAGACTAGAATAAAACCACTAAGAATGACACCTCACATATGGAAGTTGGAATATAATAGAAATCTTTAAGGTAAGCAATTAGTGTTGGACACACCTACCACACTTAGAGGGGGGGTGAATGAGTGTGGGGCTTTTTCTCCCAAAACTTCCCTCTTGCACAAAACTCATCAATTAGCATTCAACATTTATTCATTACCCATTGTTGTCATTTATAACCAATTAGATGTAGGCACATATCAACAACATATATCAGCAATATATCATCAACAAGTCGTCATCACAATGAACACAAAGAACACAAGATGTATGTACAATTTTCTTTTTATTACAGACTACAATCCTTGGGGTTTATCAGCAACAACTGAATAGAGTACAACTCTACAAGAGCACCAGCTCTATATGCAAGACTCAACTTACATTCTCAACACCAATTGAGATGAGGCAACAATCCTCAATAGATATCAATCTGTCAATAGGTACGCGACCTGTCAGTAGTGCAGCCCACGTGTGCACACGCTCTAGCTCACTACATCCCGCGTGTGAACGCGGCCAATGTATAATGTAACAAGTGTATGCTCTTGAGCAACTAGGGTTTTTCTTTGCTTCACATGCTCAGATCCTCTGCAACCTGCAATCACTTTCTCTTCTGTCTTCCACTGTCCAAACTGAACCACAACCAGTCACAACACATCCAATCTCTCCAATAGCTTGCTCAAGCTCCACAACAAATCAATATGAATGTTATCTCAATCATGTATAAATAACTAGTATACCATAACAATCATGTCACTACTGAATCACAAGAGTGCTGCTCACTTGTTAAGCCCTAATATTGGTTCATTACCCCTTAATTGGGGCATATTATATTAGTAATGTTATTTTATTTATGTCGGCTTTAGGCCATTAGTTGTAATTATACCTCCTAGTCT
>JZKD02S1604744.1:35146-54564 GCA_000966675.3 Picea glauca | reverse complement strand
TTCTTTCAATTGCAATTTGAGTTCAACTAACTCAGGCGTGCTCATCCGGTAGGGTGTTCTAGACACCGACACCGCTCCTGGTGCGAGTTCTATCGAGAAGTCAATGTCTCTTCTCAGAGGTAGACCCAGTACCTCTTCCGAGAATACATCTCTATACTCTCTTAGGATAGGGTGATCATCGGGGCTTGGTTTAGCGCCTTCGATTATTTTCAGTACCTGTACTGCATATAGGGGACATCCCTTTCGGCAATACTTTCTCATTTGGAGGGCTGATATTTGTCTCACCGAGACTGGCTTTCTGATCCCTTGGAGGGTTATCCTTTGTCCTTCTTTGCTCACACATTCTAAGGTTTTATGGTAACAGTCCAATTGACTTTGTGGGTGGCCAACCAGTCCATACCAATCAACAGGTCGTATGACCCCAGGGGTAATACATTAAGGGTTGCTTGGGTGGGGAATTTACCCAACATTAACTGGCAGGCTGGTATGGCCTCTACCACCTTTCTTTTGGTGCCAGTGGCTAACTGTACTAACCATGGCTTAGTTTGTTTTCATGGCTGTAGCTTACACCTATCAATAGCTTTAGGGGCTATATAACTCAAATTTGAACCAGGGTCAATCAAAACAGACACCAGATGGTTGAAAATCATACCTTCTATTTCCACCACTGAAGCTTGGTGGTCAGCTTGGTTATTATCCAAGGCTGCATAGATCTGCGACACACTCCTTGCCACATCATTGACCTTGGTAGCTTCCTGCATGTTATAAATTTTCCGATTGTTCTGTTGTCGGTGTGGACAGTCTCTCCAGAGATGCTCTCCTCTGCAATCCCATCATTCCAAAGGTTTCCTCTTTGGGTTATCAGTCTTTACTGGTATAGGTCCAGAAGTTTTATTTCCGTCCGCTGAGGGAAAGTTCTGCTGGAGTACACTCCGGGTTGGAAATTTCATTATGTGGTTCTTCTTGTAGTTTTTCAATCCCGAGGATTTGCTCCCTTTCTTCTGAAATTTTGAACCATTCTTCTGTTTCTATTCTCCACGAGACTCTGCCTGATGTCCATATTGTTCATGACAATATGTCACCTTTCGTATAGTGTCTTCTAAGGTCTTTGGCTCATCGAATTTGATTCGGTTCCGATACTCCTTGGGTAACCCACTGATGAAGCGTTGTGCCTTTGCCTTCTTTGCTTTGATGTAGGGTACATACCTCAGTAAGTCAAGGAATTTATTGACATACTCCTCCATAGTAAGTTGTCCTAGTTTGAGTTCATAAAACTCTTTAGCCTTCTCGTCGACATACCTTTCCGACAAATACTTCTTCCGGAAGTACTTCTCAAACTGTTTCCAAGACAGGTCCTCCTCGCAAACCCCTTTCATATTCTTAAGGTCTTCCCACTAGATGGAAGCCTTTCCATTCAAATTGAAAGTGGCAACTCGAGCCTTCAAGTTCTCCGAGAAATCATGGACTCTGAAATATTTCTTCAGTCCAAGTAGCCAAGCCTCAGCTTCCACTCCCTTCTTTATCTCATCGTCGAAGGAGGGAGGTTTGGCCTTTTTGAATTCCTCAAATTTATGACTCTTGGAAGTCTTTTGCTTATTTTTTTTCTTTTGAGAATAGGAACTGGTCCTGCTACAGGAAGAGCCTTCTGAATCACCAACATCCTTCTCAGTGGAATCGTCTGGCACTGGTCCTTTACCTCCGGGGTGGACTTTTCTGGATGTGCTTCTCTCAGTGTGGCCACTGGCACGACCACGATTGTGCATCTCAGGTTCATGTTGCATTTGTCGCTGTAGGTCGGATAAGCTCTGCAGTAGAACTGCATTAATTTCGATTTGCTTTTCTTGTTCTTTCATCATCCTTTCATTATCGACCTTGCAGCTTTGCAACTCAACCATGAGACTCCTCACAGTCTCGGCTAGGTCTAGAGGGGCTCCTATTGCTCTTCTCTCATCAGACTCTTCATCTCTATTGTGGGAGCCTTCTCCCACCTCTTGGTGAGTCACCATACTCTGCGTCTGTAGATTCCCGTAGTTGATCGTCCTCTTGAGTGAAAGACAAACGCTGGTTATTAGTCAAAAGTTAGATATATTTTTAGAATTGCACATAAATTCATAACTTCTTTCACTTCCATACACAGTCGGGTTCTCATTTTCCAATTTTTTTTAAGCAAGGGAGTTAAGTCAGGGAGTTACTCCTCATAGAAGTGCTTCGAATGAGGTTTATGCACGACTCGTGCATGAGCCCAATCAGGCTGAGTGTTGTAACCATGCTCTGATACCACTTTGTAACATACCCGCTACCTAAATTTGAATTTTTACGGTCCTATGTCGGACTCGAACCCCTAAATAACCATGGAGACCTAGCGTGAGCTAGCTCTTTCTTTCTCCTACACGGCCTTCTGAACCTTGACCGTAGTCTTCCCTGATCCTAATTTCAGGTTATCGGGGTTTCGTCTTTCCTGTTGTCAAGGGTTCTTGTACTCTGTAATTCCCGATGGTCGATGAACTCCTTTTTGGCCTTAGCCCCCTCCCTGGCTAGGCTCCTAGTCCACACGATCGTGTGCCCAAGACCTCAGGCTTATAGCTTTTCCTTTCATCGGGGTTTCGGGCTTTCTAATATCGAAGTGCATATGCACCTTGGATTTGCAATCCTCCGATTCTCGACGCGCTCCAACGTTCGCTAGTTCCTGGGGGCTAGCCTTTTGGGGTTCATACGACCTCCCTCTATATGACCGCCACCTTACCTCTCGTCGGAGTTTTGGAATTTCCAATGTCGAAATGCAAACGTCCCCAGGACTCATGATTCCTCAAATCCCGACGCGCCCCTTTAGCGTTAACCCTCCTAACTATAGGCCTCGAACCATATGACCGTTAACCTATGATCACGGTCTTATCTCTTATCTCTTATCAGAGTTCGGAGTTTCGCGTGTCGAAATGCACCAAACCTCTTGTCAACGGAATCCCAAATTTCCCAATGCACAGATTCCCGATTTGACGTCACCAGGAAGCCCTTCCTCCGTAACCAAAATCAACGACGGTGAGCAGTCGCCGAGATCAACGGTTCCTGATCTCCTTATCCGCTGTGCTGACAGCTAGTTCCCACTCAAGGGGGCTTCCACTACCTCGGATACGCTGACAACTGTCCCCCACTGATCGGGGTATCGCGTTTCGCATTTTCAAAGTGCACAAACCTCTTGTCACCGGGATCCCCGATTTCCCGATGACCCAAATGCCGATAGAAGGCTTCCTTGTTGGGCCTTCCTCGATGGCTCCCATCTTTGCCACGTGTATCCTCGAGCGGACGGTCTTGGTTCCTCCGGGATTTCGAGACTTTCGATGTCCTGGTTCTTTCGACCTCAGAAATCCCGATTTCCCGAATGCTGATATCCCGATGGCTCCATCTCTCCGACACGCATCCTAAATGGATGGACGGTCCATATGAGCTCTCGGGGTTCACGACTTATAACGTCCTGATTCCCTCAACCTCAGGATATCTGATATGCCGATGGCCAATATCTCGACTTTCTCTGGATCTCTGACACGCGTCCCAAATGGATGGACGGTCCAGATGAGCTCTCGAGCTGCGTCAAAAGCCAACCCAAAAGGAACTTACCTATCTGATCCAATGGCTGACGGGTAATCGGACCAAGATCCAACGGTCTAGATCCGTGCCTCCTACGCACACTCCAGAGACTAAACTCCGAACATCTTAACCCGATCCAATGACTGACGGGATCTCTGAATGAGATCCAACGGCTCAGATTGTCCCACCTTGTGCATTCTCTCACTACTTCGTGGATGTAGGAAGATCAATGGTCCAAACGTTCTCGGGGACCTTGGGGAACCTACGATCCCGATTTCCTCGCTATTCACGAAGATAGAGGGAAAGGGAGCGAGGGGTATGATGCTCCTACTACTTCCGTCAATCTGATGGTCATGAATGACCATGGGTCTTCCGACAGGATCTCATCTGTCGAATCGTTACTTATCCCTACGCTGCTACCTCCAAACCTTGAGAGGGTCATTTCTCTTCATATAGGGTTATTAAGGCTTGTGCGTTCAGATCCATTTTCTGGGTTCTTGGTGAACCTTTCTAAGGAGGAAATATCTGTGAAGAGATCTATACCGGGGCATTTTCGGAGGTAGATATGGGTAAACAGCTTCCCGAGAACGGGCTGGAAGCCTAACTTAGTTCGACTCATGCCTAATTCAATTCATGTACCAACATAAGCCATGCATGGTCTTTCTGTTATAAGTATATATCTAACATTACTTATTAAAACACTACACAGACATTCTTATACTGTAATTGTTCACCATTTCACAATTTATGAACATATGTGACAGCATATGAATTTCAAGATGCAATATGAGCAAAGCACTTATCAGAAATAACTTCAGAAATGGGTGCAACTTCTGAGAGGGGTGCTCGTTTCCACCCAACCGTAGGCTCAGCGACTCCCAAAGGATTTACCACTAGCCACCCCCAAGCTGAGACCACGATGTTCTGAGACTGCATCTCTCTGTCTTCCAGTGACCAGGAGCGAAGGTTGCAATCCTTCCTCTCTGCTATCACTCACTCTGCCTAATCCAGAGTTCCCCTCGCATCTGCCCTTTCAATCGCCTCTACCATATGCCTTATCCTCTCGCGAGGTTGCGTGTGGCACGATTACCCTCGTTCCGATCAGATCTGATGGCTCTACGGATGGGCGGTTCACCATCCCATCCCTCATCAAGCCATCCACCTACCAGTCTGTGAGGCATTGAATTTCAGGGCCAGCGAGCCGCTTTTGGTTCCCCGGGCCAGTGGATTCCAAATACGGTATTTAATTCTCGATGGAAGTTAACGCCACCTTTTCAGGTGCCTTCCACCACCATCGTGGTCTCCTTTTCTGCACATCCCCTCATCAACAATCTTGCAATAAATTCAAAATGTTATTCACATTCATTGACCTCTTCCTCAAGGTCCATTTACATCACATATTCATATTTATGAGTTTGCCATAGTTCTTGGCCAGTCCGGTTATATTTACAAGTTGGGGTAAACAGGGTGTTACACTTTCGCATACGAGAAAATGCCTCTCGACCTTAAAAACACCGAAGAAACCTTCCAACATGCTATGACCTTCGCATTCCATGATCTTAAGCATATAGTCAAATCTTACCTTGACGATCTTGTTGCTCACTCTTGTAAGAGAGTGGATCACTCTAAGCACCTTCGGCTAGTTTTTGAAAGATTTCATTACTATAGAATCCGGTTGAACCCTCATAAGTGCAGATTTTGCGTTAGGTCTGGTCGTCTTTTGGATTTTCTAGTTTCTGAGACCTGGATCATGGTAGATCCTTTAAAGGTTGAGGCAATACTTCGATTGCCTCCCCCGCACACTATTCAACAACTTCAAGGTTTACAGGGGAAAGCTAACTTTTTACGTCGGTTTATAGTAAACTATGCCAATATCACTAAGGGTTTCATGCATCTTTTGAAGAAGGACACCCCTTTTATCCGGGATGAGTGAGCCCAGGAGTTCTTCGATGCTTTGAAGAAAGCCTTGGTATCGGTGCCTCTATTGAAGTATCCTAACTACAATAGGGATTACTTGCTTTATGTCGTCGCATCCGAGGAGACGATTGGTATGGTTTTGGTTCAGGAGGACGATAAGCTCCACGAGCACACCATCTACTATCTTAGTCGAAACTTAGTCGGTCCTGAGCTCAATTATTCTCACTTTGAAAAGCTAGCTTTTGCTGCCGTTCACACAGTCCAACATTTATGCCATTATATATTTCTTTGAAAGACTACTATGGTTGTCGATGTCAATCCATTTCAATACGTTCTTACCAGGCATATCATAGGGGGAAAGTATAATAAATGGATTTTCATTTTACAAGAATTTGATCTCGATTTTTCTTCTGTGAAATCCAAGAAAACACTAGTCTTTGCAAAGTTAATATCTGACTTCCCATGATTATATGAGGATTTTATCCATGATGATTCATTTATGGATGAACAGATTTTTCTTGTCTCGTCAGCCAACCCCTGGTATGGAGACATTGTTCTTTATCTTCAAACTTTGAATTTCCCTCAACATCTCTCATGAGATGACCGACGACATGTATGATACCTTGTTAAGAATTACACTATCTTCGAAGACACTTTGTATCATCGAGGAATAAACAATATCTTGCGTCATTGTTTAAATCACGAGGAAGCTGAGTTAGTTCTAAATGATTGCCACAGTGGGGCTTGTGGTGGTCATCTATCCGGGCTTGTGACAACCCATAAAATTTTGTGAGCCGATTATTTCTGGCCATCTATCTTTAAAGATTGTGCTGAAGCGGTTAAGAAATGTCACCCTTGCCAGGTGTTCACTTGAAAAATGCACTCGCATCTAGCCCCTCTTCACCCAGTCATTATCGTCAGTCCCTTCACCAAGTGTGGGGTGGACTTCGGCTGTGGGTTATCAAAACATTATCGTGGTCATAGACTACTTTAATAAGTGGGCCGAGGCCATGCCTACAGTTAAATTCGATGGGAAGACTATCACCTTCTTCGTATTTTATCAAATTATCGCCAAGTTCGGTATCCCGAGTGATATTGTCACTGATCACGGAAGTCACTTTTAAAAAGAAATGATGGAAGAGCTAGAATCCAAACTGGGTTTTAAGCATGCTCCTTATTCCCCTTCATACCCCCAGGAAAATGGATAGGTAGAGGCTTTCACCAAGCCTCTCAAGACTATTTTGCAGAAAACTATCAACCATAATAAGTCTGACTGACATATTATGCTATATCTCGCACTTTGGGCATACCAAACCTCGGTCAAGACTACCACCAAATTTTCCCCTTTCTAGTTATTACATGGTGTGGAGTTGATATTACTTATTGAATGCGATATCCCTTCTCTTAAGTTGGCAATCGTGCTCCTACCTGACACTTCCAATCTCGAGTGACGCCTTGTACACCTAGAGAGTCTTGATGAGCAGTATTGAGATGCCTCTATGGCTATCAAGGTGAACAAAATACGTGTCAAGGTCCACTATGATAACTCTGTATGTCCTTGGTTGTACGTTGAGGGTGACTTGGTCCTCTTATATGATCAAGCCAAAGAACCGCTGGGGGAAGGCAAGTTTAAACCCATGTGGCATGGTCCCTATATCGTGCGATGTGTCTTAGTAAAAGGAGCCTATGAGTTAGAAGATTATGAAGGGAATATGTTTGTCGAGCCCAGGAATGGGCTCTACTTGAAAAGATATTACGCATGAGCCCCAAGCTTGGGCGTAACTCTTTGTATACTAATGTAATTTAGTTTATGTATCTTTTCCCCTTTCTTTTTGTCTAATTTTTGGTTTTGTTACTATTTATAGCAGTTTTTACCCACTTTCTATAGTTTCGAGTCATTTTTTATCTTAATGGATTAATACAACATTGGATTGAGTTGGTTTTTATAGTTTTCACTGGGGATTCTTGCGGATTTCAATGTTATATTGATCGTTCATAACCACGGGCAGATATTTTCATTACCCAGCATATAGGATAGGTATCCATTCCACCATGCACTTTTGCATTGTCCTATAACTGTCACTCATATGCTTTAGGTACGAACCCATTTGTTGTGACACAAAACCTTCCATCTGCTTAAGACGTGTCATTATCAAGTGGTAGAGACTTACCAATCATGGGTACCCTAGTTAGATCCTCTACTTCATTTGGTGCCCATGCAGAGATTTTTTTCGTAGGACCGGGAGTCCCTTATAGCTAATACATGACTTTATGATGAGCCTTATTTCTCACTCATAAACATACTTCCCTATACCTAGAGGACTCCCAATCGAGTCTAATTTAAGCTCTTTTATGACTCGTCTAAAAAGAGAAAAGATTGTCGTGTGAATTTGTCCCTTTCACTCTCATTAAATTGGACCTGAAAGGTTGTGAGTCTTAGTTAAGATATTTTTCGACTCGTCTTCAAAAAGATAAAATATTTCTGAGTGAAATTGTCTCTTTCACACTCGTAAATTGGACTTGAAAGGATGCCTATTTGGTACAAGTTTACCCCTTTTTCAAACCAAGTGGACTACGATTATTAAAAAGGACATTTTTTGGCATTAATTTGTGATTGTATCTCATGCCCTTGCTTATAGTATTGAGCCTATAGCCATTTCTCTCTTTACATTATAAACCATTTTCCTCAACAGTTTTGCATCCTCAACCAAGCAGAGCCTCGTTTATATCCTTTTCAATTTGACACCCTATACCCAGGAGGGAACATTCCCCCAAGTGTCCATATCCCTCATGCATCTCCTTGCATTGAGCATAGGTATGTTCCACTGCTGGAACTAGTTTTGCTTACTTATGACACTCATTTCCTCCTCTGTATCATAACATTCATTTGTCTATGAAAAAAAAAAAAGACGTGCGAGAAGGGAGTATTATCCTATATTGGCAGTAGTCGTGTCACCTTTGAACAAAGCACAAAATTATTGAGTCCATTTGTCATCATAATTTTGGGTTTAGCATAGCCTTAGGAATCTGAGCTCGTTACAGAGAGTTTTCTCTATCGACTAGTTACTCTTCCAGTCCCCATGGAGAATTTCATTGATGCCTCCTACATCTCATGGTTTCATAATTGAGTATATGCTGTCGGAGTCTTCCATATGTCTCATGCTCTTGTTCAAAGGAAATCTATCAACCTATGTTGGCCATTCCTCATAACTCTTGACTTTTCATGTCGGACATACCCTTAGTCTGTCTCATAATCACATGATATTGTAGTCCTATCATGCACCCTAGTCCTGCTTTCATCATTGGTAGGTAACCTTGAACCCAACAGTCGCCATTTCATCATTGGTCGTTGACTGGGTGGTTTCCCTTGTGTTCGATGGCAAGATATATATTCACACATTGGGATCCGTGTAGTGTCTTGGATGCTATTAGCCTTATTGGTGGTTTCCTCACCTTTGTCAGGAATTTTCCTCATTGGATGATATTCAGAGGGTCTTTTTCATGTACTGCTTGCACTTGGCACATGTGAAAGACACACAGGGTCGTTGGTTCATGAACATGTTCTTCATCTGATTTCCTCCCCATAATGAAGCTCTTGCTTTGTACCTCATGTTGAATGATGAGAGATTCCTTAATTCTCTCCTTTCAATGGGTCTCCTTCCATCGACTTCAGATCATCTATTCTTGAAATGAGACCTAGAGTCTTATGAGTACCTTGAAGCTTGCAGTCATTAGTGGCAGGTTCTCTCGCCATTGATAGTTGGGAATACATCAATGTCTCTTGATTGATGGATTCTTCAAGTGTTTGAACCCGACTCCTTTATTCACACTTGTAAGAATGTACTTGGTGCCTTGATACCTACTTTCGTTATCGATAGGTTGTCTCATGTTTGTTAACGATATATCTCAATGAACGGTAATCAAATGATGTCTCATTGTGTTTGAACTCAACTCCTTTATTCACATGATGTAGACTTGCACCTTTAGCAGATTGTGTAGAATACTTGAAGACATCAGTATGCGGCCACAACTTTCCTGAGTTGTTGCTTCCTTTTCATTGGACCAATACCTATATGACTTCAGTGATCATGGACGATCAGATTGTACTCCATGGTATACAAATATCTTCATATTTTTTTATATATTGGTTCTACTGGGCCTTGTTCATGACTATGACAACCTATGGCATGTAACCGCACTTGTATTTGCCTACTCATGGCCACAGACAGTTGTTTGGTATATTTTCACATGGATCTGCAGTGTAATTCAAATTGGTAGCCATGTTTGCAAAGTCAGTGCAGAATGTAATGAGCAACTAGTTCTTACACTTGGTTCCCCATCACTCCACTTCTGAGTTTATATAATGTATTTCAGCCATCGCAGATACTCCTCTGAACTCACACATTAGGGGGCATCTGTTATAGAAATATTTTCCTCACCCTATGCAATCTTGCACAGATGGCCTTTTTCCATTTCCCTATGCAGAATTTTCATCCCTTTTTTTAAATTCCAGAGCTAAAAAATACATTTTTTCCACATGTATGCATCTTTCCTAATATACAACATGCATATACGTAGGCTGCACCACTACAGCCTGCGTACATAAGGATCTATGCCCAAAAATGAAAAATGGTGTCGGGTTTCCACGTCATGATAGGAGATCAATGATCCTTGGCCTTTCATATACTGGAAATGTTCCGAATCGACCCTTCAGTTCCATTTGAATGCTATAAATGGGAAAATTCTGAGCTATGGGAAAGAGGATAAATAATTCAACTTTGAGAGAAAAGTTACTTTGGAGAAATCATTTACTTCATATTGAGTCTGCATCCCTTTTTCCTTTAAGTCTGAACATAGTGTTCAGCCCCCAATCTCTTCCCTTATTGGTTGAGAACTTCATTTTCTCTCTTCTATGAGCTTGCCTTTGGTGGAGGATTGAAGTGGTAGAGGCCCAACTGGAAGGAACTTAGTTTCTCAGTTCCGAACCGTGCCTACATAGAAGTCTGTAACTTTTTCACTTCTGCTGATCATATATTAATATAAATACTATTTTCCTATCCAATTGATATCTTGCAAATATTTGAATTATTATTCCATCGACGTATTTGTTATGTATATTAATGGATTATGCTATTGAATGTGCTAACATCATATATTATCACCATATTCTTGCTTTGCTTGGTTGTTGAGAACTAGTTGCAAGTATATTGCTTTGGGTCAAGTGCTCAATGGTGGACTTCATCGAACCTCTGGATGAGGTAGGCCTTTTATCTTGTCTTGATAGCATATTTGTTTATATAACATACTTGAGAATAGAGTTGATTTCTGTAGTCATTTCTGTCTGTTGTGGTTTACCCTAGCCATATAGAGATTTTCCTCGTAACATAACATAATGTCAAAAATAATCATGGAAGAGCTAGTCTTATCATGTACTAACGAAAATTCTAGGAGCATGCTCTCCTATAAAAGTATGCAACAATCAACTATAGGTGAAATCAAAGATGTAACTTTAGTTCTGTGTGCACATCCCAAAATAAGGATAACCATCAACATCCAAGTAATTGACATGCCAGTAAGAAAATACTTTATTATCTTAGGAAGAGAATGACAATCCCTAACAGGTGGATATCTTTCACTTGATGGAACACACTTATCTGTTCCTTGGAATGGAAAGAATGTTATAGTCCTAAGAGAAGGAATAATTTCACCATACATAGAGAGCATTCCTCAACCGAATGTAAACTATATTGAGGAATACTTAGGGTTGTACTCTATCTTTGTTGATGAGGGTGACACTACTCTGGAACAAATTGATTTGGAATATGGTATGTGCTACATGCATTTTGATGGTTCATTCTCAAACAAAGGTAATGGAGTTGGCATTATCTTATACTCACCTATAGGTAAAATTAACAATTTTTCTTATAGGTTAGAGTTTTCTTGCATGAACAATGTCATTGAGTTTGAAGCCTTACTGCTAGACATAAAAAAATCTTATAACCTCGGTTGCGGATACCTTATAGTTTTTGGTGATTCTGAACTTGTGAACCTTGTGCATAAAATTTATTCTCCTAGCAATAAGTTGATGAAACTCTATACCCAAGTTGTTTGGATGCTTATCTCGAACCTATTATCATTTAAGATCACTCATGTTAAGAGGGAACTTAATTCAATGGTTGATAGGTTAGTTGTATTTGTGGCATCTCCTACTCGGAAACTTCTACCTCAAAGGCATGATTGTACTTTTCAATCTTTATATCATCCTCACATTCTTGATAATGTATAATCATGGAAGGTTTTCCCTAATGATGATGGCATCTATGCTTTCATACAAAATGAAACATTTAAGCCCAAGGAAATCATATCTATGGAAGAATACAAATTTCCAAAAGGCTTGAATCCTCTCGAGAGGTCATTTTCATCAAGTGATGTAGGAAAAAAAAAGATAAAAAAGGAAGAGGAGTCGAAAATGAAAGTGGATGATACCATTTCCTTGAACCTTGGGACATACAAATCTCCAAAGATGGTTAAACTAGGTGCCCAATGTTCCGACGAAGAAAAGGCGAAATTCACAGAACTACTACATGAATTTCAAGATGTTTTTGCATGGTCATATGAGGATCTTTGTGGTTTTGATCATGCTCTCATACAAAATGCCATTTCTATCAAGGAAGGGATAAAACCAGTTAGGCAAAAACAAAGACCCATTAACCCCGTGCTTGAAGCTACTATTAGAAAGGAGTTGGAAATTTTTTTGAAAGCTGGTATAATCTTTCTAGTTAAGTATTCTGAGTGGGTTTCAAATTTGGTTCCTGTTAGGAAAACAACTGGTCAGATTGGATTGTGTGTTGATTTTTGCGCATTAAATAGAGAAAGCGTAAAATATCATTTTCCTCTCCCTAATGTGTAAATGATTTTTCAACAGGTCATAGGGTCAAAAATGATGTCCTTACTTGATGGTTTCTCTGGATATAATCAAATCAAGGTAAAAAGGAATAATAGATACAAAACCACCTTTACTACACGCCGGGGCACATTTTCTTATGAACGCATGCCTTTTGGCTTGTCTAATGCAGGTGCCACTTTCCAAAGAGCTATGAAAATAAATTTTGATGATATGATCGGTAAAATTATCCAAGTATATCTTGATGATTTGACAGTTTATTTGAAGAATCGATTAGATCATTTTGGTCATCTTAGAAAAGTTCTTATGCGATGCATAAAATTTGGCATTTCTTTAAATCCTTCTAAATATATTTTTGGTGTCACCAAGGGAAAACAACTTGGACATATTGTCTTTGATTCAGGAATAAGCATAGATCCCGAAAGAATTATTTCTATTTTGAACCTTCCTGCCCCCACTTCCAAAAAGGAGATTCAAGCCTTTATGGGAACTATCAACTTTGTTCGCAGGTTTGTTCCTGATTTCTCTTTAATGGTTAAATCAATACATAATATTCTTAAGAAGGATCGCTCTTTTTCTTGGATAGATGACGTTGAAAATGCTTTTGTAAGGATTAAGAAGGCAATCAGTTCCGCACTAGTTCTGGCGAAACCAGACTTTGAGAAATATTTTATCATATACACTAATGCCACTAAGGAAGTAGTTTCTACTATTCTCTTACTATGTGATGATTAGAATAATGAAAAACCTGTAGCTTACATGAGCCAAAGTTTATCAGATGATGAATTCAAGTACTCTTATATTGAGAAATATGCCTTTTCTCTTGTTAAATATGTAGAGAAATTTTACCACCTTATTCTAGGAAAACATACGCAGATAAAAGTGCCTTTGCCCGCTGTCAAGTTTATGCTTTCAAAAACTTATCTTTCATGAAAACTTGCAAATTGGATTTCCAAGATTCAAGAGCATGATCTAACCATCATGACTTCGAAAACAATTAAGGGATGAGACTTATCCCTTCACTTATATCAACATGTTGAAGCATGTGAAGAAATTGACGAACATGATAATCCTCTTTCAACACTGTTTTATATTGAGAATCAAACCCTTTCTATTGTTGAACATCCCTGGTATAAAAATCTAGTGTATTACTTTCAATATCATAAAAGCACAGATGAATTAGACCCTCATCAGAGGAGAAGACTCTGCCTTGAATCTTCTAGGTATATTAATTTAGGAGACTTCTTGTTTAGAAGGTTTGATGATGGTATATTACTTTGATGTGTGAATGATGAGGAAGCACATAAATTGTTACATGAAACTCATGGATCTTCAGATTTTGTTATTCACGGTGGTGGCGACTTTTATACTAAAGCTACTGCTTTTAAAATTATAAGAAATGATTACTATTGGCCTTCAATTTTTTGAGATTCTCATAAATTTGCAGGATCTTGTGACAAGTTCCAAAAATTCGTTGGGAAAGAGCATCTTTCTTCCATGCCTTTACAACCTGTCCTTTTGAATTTTTCTTTTTTAAAATGGGGCCTAGACTTTATTGGTCCTATTAATCCTTCGTCTTCTGCAAGGCATATTTTTATTTTGATAGCCATTGATTATTTCACTAAGTGGACTGGAGTTGTCCCTCTTAGACATGCACAGGATGAACATGTAATTTCTTTCCTAAAAACTAATATCTTCTCCATATTTGGTATTCCTTTAGAAATTATTACAGACAATGGTCCTGCTTTCATTTCCACAAAATTGACTTAATTTCTAGTCAAGTTGGGAGTCAAACATTTCACCTCATCAGCTTATTACCCTCAAGGAAATGGGAAAGATGAGAAAACTAACAAAAATCAGGTTGGGATCATAAAGAGGCTCATCAAAGATAAGCCTCACCAATGGCACACCCTCCTCACTTACGCCCTTTGGGAAGATCACACTACTACCAAGGTAAGCACAGGTTGCACCCCCTTTCAGCTTGTTTATGGTCAAGAAGTCATTCTGCATACTGAGTTGGAACTTTCTTCTCTACGGCTGATGCTACAGAATGAAGAATTAAATTCTTTCATTGTTCCTTAAAGAATAAATGCCCTATTAGCCTTAGAAGAACAAATAATTTTTTCCTTGGAAAACATAAAGAGAAGAAAGTAAACTATAAAGAAATATTTTAACAAACGCACAAAAGCTATCAAATTTTAGGTAAATGAGAAGGTATTACTTTGGCACTCAACCCATGCTAACAAAGGAAGACATTCGAATTTCAGAAATTATGGCTAGGTCCTTTCAAAATTGCTTTTGTCCTAGGAACAAACTCTTACCTTTTACAGGATTTGGAAGAGCGATTGTTTTCTTATAGTACCAATGGTTCCCACTTGAAACATTATGTGGAACCATCTTGATTGATAAACACCATGTGGAAATCACTGTTGTATATAGATTTTTGTTTTACCATTTTATTTCACTTTGTCCAATTTAATTTTCATTTTTTGTTGTTTTATTTTATGTTTATCAGAAATAAATTTTGGATCACTTTTGCCACAACAATGTTATTCTGTAAGTATTGTTGATCAATAAAAATAAGTTTACAAAGAGGTCACAATTTCCTCCTTTTAGACATCGTTGAAAATAATTTTTTCATTCAGTACTGTTGTTAGATAGATGATTTGGTTTTCTTCCCTATTTTATGTTATCCATTTCTTCCCTCCGTCCTAAGATTCAAAAGAGCATATCATAAAAAATTTCCTTAACACAAAGAAACACTTTTTACTGTGACTAATCGAATGTTATGCATACAGGACCAAACCCCCTCATACATACCACTTTTCATGAGTTATTCCCAAAATCGCATCTCATTATTTCCCTTAAACCATATTTTTCTCCCTGTTGCATAATCATTCTGGTCAACAATTCTTTGATCTATGTTCACTGGTCTGCAAAAACAGACATTATGAGTTCTTAATTTGTTGGAAACAAATTTCCCTATGGAGTAGCCAGTTTTTTTATGCTCAAAAGTGCAACATAGGGTACCTTCTTGCAAATTGTTGCAACACCTTATTATTTAATTATATTTAATAATATACTAATAGGTGGGACCCCTTGCGTGACTTGTGTGACTATGATGAAGAGACGACACTTATGTTTTATGTGCTTATGACTTGGTTGCGAGATGAGTTCTATAGTTTATTTTATTTTAATTCATTGTCGAAATAATTGATCAAACGATGTTATGTCTGATGTTATCAAAAGAGAAATGATGTTGTCTTTATATAACCCTCACAAGTGTTATTATGTTGCATCTAGTTTGATAAAAGATTTAAACTCCATATTTCAAGTTGTATGTGATATATGGTGTGGTGATTACCTTGATTCCATGCTACAATGATTACGCGCATTGTTTGAATTGTAGGTCTAAAGGTTGAGACTTGGTATCCCTAGCAAGGTTTTGATATATGTGACATTGGAGTTTTAAAACAAAGGTTGGCACATTTGTTAAGTTTGAAACTTAGGAAAATGGTGGTGTATCAAGCTTCCAATTAATTTTTAGTGGGTTGTGCATTGTATGGTTAGCTTGCTCATACTAGCTATGGATGAACATGTAAGTGGTCGACATGATGTGCAGTAAATGGACGTCACTCTAAACTACCTCGAGCCCACAACCCTAGACATTTCGCATTTGGTCTTTTGTTGGTTGTTGTTACTCTACTTTGTTCAGCTATGAAATAAGCATACAGACTTGGTCGACTCTCCTTGGAAATTTTCACACACAGGTATGGGGTTTCTTGCTACTCCATCCATGAATATTTCGCTCTGCTCTTTAATTAATTCAACAGTTGGCTCTTGAGTTTGCTCATTGTCTGTGCATTTCCAAAATTATGATATGTGGAAACTTTGACTATGTATGATTATTAGTGAAGTTTTGGTCTCTGTGGCATTTGTATTTGAACTATTCACATTGAAAATGTAGGTGTCTCTTGCTATTGATAAAGATGTAGTTTCTTTGTTGCTTTGCTTGTGGATAAAATATTGTGTGGGAGTTTTTGGACTTGCCTTGTCTCTAGTTTTCTTTGGTGGTTCCTCTCTGTCTGATAAAAAATCGTACCATTGCTCGCGGTCTTTGGGATTTTTTAGGCTCTGTCTGTCATCTAATTATATGGCTATCATGCCCACACCCTTTTATAATCTCTGTGAATGAGGTTGTTAATGAAGCAAATGGTGGTAATGAGACCATTGAAGACATTCCTTTGGCCAAACCCTCAAACTGTTGGTCTTCTCGTCCTCCCACACCTCATCACTATTGTTGATTAGTATATCGAACCCTGTATTCATCTAACAATGCAAGTGTGGCCAACCCAACATTTAATAAAGGCATTGTTCATGCTCTTTTAGTCATGGGTTTTGATTATTTTTTACTGTGCGATGTTAGAAATAATGTTAATCCCACTTATATTTCTTTTATACATTATGTCATGTGGCAAAGTCGAGGTGATGACAATGTTGCAAAAATATACGACCTGTTGTGTTACCATGCTCGAGGTGTTCAATTTTTATGATAAAAGAGTACCTTTGTGGATGAAATATATATGGATTGAAAGAGCCTTGAAAACTAGAATGAAAAGGAAATTTATAAGCATTATTATTTGAATTATTAGTTGAGATTTTAAAACTAGTGATAATGCCATGGACCATAGTCTGTCCATTTCTTTGACTTTTGGTGGTGATTATTGTAATGGTTGGAATGTTGTGTCTCCCTTGACCCTATTATATGTGAGTTGTGTTATTACTCTTGAATGTTTCTTGGGAAAAAAATTATGAAATGATTCCTGTGCAATGAAACTTCTAGATGCAAATGAACAACCTTGAAGTGAAATATTAGTTCAGGAATTTTGGAAATAGAGTGTTGAGTTTAAATTTTGAAACAGTAAAGGGGTTTAAATTTTAATGTTGGAAATGACATTGTTTGATATATGATAGAGAAATATCCATGGGATTCCTTTCCATCATACCATTTTACACAAAATACACTCCCCTCATTATCCCAGTTACATTTTTACACTCCCTATTATGTTGTTACTCATTTTAAGGAAAATTTTGTGTGGAAATAAAAGATATGATGTAGAAGTTAATTGATGATTGGTATTCTGGGAGATGGTTGTATACGCAGTTTGATTTTTTTATTGATTGCTTGAACAATATTTGTGAATCTTTCCTCCTCCATGATACCATTTTACGCACAATACAAACACCCCATACTTCCAATGACCCTATCAATCCCATGTTCATATGGAAATTAATTAATGAAATTTTTATGGATGAATTGCATGGGTTTTGTGGTAAATAATAAAGCGAAATATTGATCTATTTAAGTTGAGTTTCATGTATGGATTATTAATAACCTCATTACTGATTAAATATTGGTACATAATGAGTTTTTTCATAAGGGGCAGTAATGGATGAAATAATAGAGGCAGAGGTAACTAGCAGCGAGGCCATAAGAGGCCTCAATTTTCTATTCACTTTGATGTTGATCCGCAAGAGTTGAACCAACTCTTTCAAGATGGGTTTTTTAATTTGGTTGGCCATGGTATATAGCATACCCGACCTGACAGACCCCCATTTCAACCTCCTCGTAATTTTTCAAGCATTCCTATTCCTCCACGTGTCAATGGAACTTGAAGTCCTCGCTAATAACGGTTGGAAAGAAATTTTCCACCATCCTATATCTCACCACCGTGGTTGGCCCATTGTGTAATTTCCTTTACCACCACCAGTTAATCCCAATGTTCAAATTTATCATGTTGTTTCACCAGTACATTCCTCACATGCCAAAAAAAGATTAAAAATTGATATCCCACAACCTATGCAAGACAAAGGAAAAGAAACGACCTCCCCCTCCAATTCATCCATATAGTCTTATAAATCTGTGTATTCACGTCTCCACCTAAAAGATGAATTCTCCCATGTGATCAATGAAATACAACCCCAAGGGTCTAACCAACCAAGGGCTACCCCAAAAAATTCAAGAGGAGACAACAATGAGAAGAGGAAATATGCCTCATAGAGCAAAAAATATGGATTTTAAATGTTTTTTTTATGATATTCAGTGGGGAAGACAATGTTTAATGATTTTCAACATATTTTGTACAACAATATTTATTTTGGATATTTTTGTGGATAAGATGGATTATTTTTTTGGGGGGATATGGTATTAAATTTTGTTGATATTTAAATATTCGACTTAAATGATATATGTGGGAGCTACAAGGATGTTATATGATCCAAATGATTAATTTTGTATTTTATATTTGATGATTGGCAAAGATAATGATGAGTATCACAAGGGGTCCCACCTATTTAGTTATTATTAATAAGACCCTTATTTATATATTATTATTAATTATTTCTTCCCAAACTAATTAGTTAAGATAATTTGACTTAACTAAAGAAAGTAGTTGAAATACCTCAATTTATTGATAAAGAATAAAGGTTCAGTGAGAGGAAGAGACAAGGGGAGACTAGAAGGAGAACTACAACATTAAGGTTTTCTCTCTAGTTAGTGAGATAACTTCAGTTTTCATTCATTTCTGAGTTTACTCGAAAGTCTAATCCTCTTGATGACAAAAACGTCTTATTGAAGGTAGCAGGATTCAAAACTGAATCATACAATTCAACAACTTGCTTTAAAAGTGTTTAATTTATCTTTGATAGTCTGTGTATTCTTGTTGGTTTATGAATTAATTTTCATGGCTGATAAAGAATATCTTGCAGAGCTAAGTGGAATCATTTTGTGGCAAGTTGATCCAGATCATTAGTTTCAGTTTTATTTCACTATCAGGGTCTTTTTGTATGGTGCCCATCGCAGACTTCTAAATCTGACTTTGGTCCCTACCCTCACAGGGGTTTTGTTAAGAACCAAATATCAATATAGCATAGAAAATCCTCAGAAAAAGTACTCAATGCCTTGAAAAAGAGATAATTTCAGATAATAAGCCTCTTCGAGGGGGCAACCTCCTTT
>JZKD02S1604733.1:163728-175315 GCA_000966675.3 Picea glauca | reverse complement strand
TTATGTCCCTCAATTCACCCACAAAGTGAATTAATTGTCACTTTTGCCTTAAGTGACAAATTCCACCTTTTTGACTTAGGATAAAGTCAATGTGGAATTAGACATAAAGTACAAGTACATAGGTACAAATATTTCCCTCTTGTGGTTAGAGACCCACAACCACAAGGGGACCACTTTCCAAGGTACCCAAAACTCAACAATGTTGTCCTTCCAATGCAACTTTACAATGATGATCTGGCATACAAGAAACTAAAAGAAGATTCTTCTTCAAACTAGGGACAAACAAAACATCACTCAACTCAAGAACATCACCTAATGGCATCTGGAAGGAAATGGAACACACTCCTCTTATAGGAAAAGTAGCATCATCACCTAGCTCACACTCATGCCTCCCTCTTGGTCCTAAAACCTATTGAATAATGATCTGTCATAGGTCATATGTATTGAAGCTCCTCTATCCACATGCCATCCAATACTAGACATAGTGTTAGAAGACAAGCAAGAGACCATAGCCATCCCTTCTATCCTGAAATCATAAAAATCAGCAATATATGAAGTAGACAAAACACTTTCTAGGGTCCAAGTGCTTCTCCCAAGCGACCTAGGGTTTCACACCCAACAACCTCAACAATGTCAAGCACCTCTCCCGGGTACACCACAGCTGAAATACCAACTCCCTCTTTCACCTAGAGAGTGATTTCAACAAGATAGCTTTGATCCCATGTAGAAATTTTGTGAAATGATAAATTCAGAAATTTCACCTCTTTCCTAGAGGTCTCCTAGATCAAGTCCATGTGAATTGACAGCCTTAGGGATGATATTAAATATAATTTACGTAAGCAAACAATGGACAATATTTCAGTTCTTTTCGATCCCAATCAACAAGACAATCCAAGAGAAAAGATACCAAATGTATTCTAACGAGGTTCAGCCCTCTGGGGCAATCTTATCGAAGCATAAACCAGATCATAAATGTACTTTACTATAGCAGTAAATATGCCTTATTTTCTTCAACATCAATGTTAAAACCCTTAACAATTTCATCTTTAACTTATGTCAAATCAACAAGACATACAAATGCTGGAAATTACCAAATCATGAAGATAATGGTGACTGAAAATCAAATCTGCAGTAAGACAATTTTGGACAGCTGATAACTTCACACACACACACACAAGAGATGAAGTTGTACATACCCTGAGATTATCACAAGCTGGTACAACCCTGCAAGCTCTCCAAAAACCTAGCTAGGGAAAAAACCAAGAAAACCCAAGCTCCAACAAAGATTCTCCACAAGCTAGCATCGAGACTAGCAAGCCTTCTTGGTAGGACATCTTCTCTTCTCCCCTCCTTCAACAAGTACAACCCTAGGGTTTATCACCAAACCCTAAGTCCTTGCCTCCTTAGGGTAGAAACTCTAACCTTAGAAATCTCCAGGAATCCTTGAAGAAACCCTAGCGTTCCAAGACAAGAGAGATGATACAATTAAGATTACATTTGAGAGAGAGAGAGACTAGTGCACTACTCTCCTCACATCTCTAACAGAAGAAGATGATCATAGAATGAATGGAAGGATTCTCTTCTTTTTCTATTTATATGAAAGGTAAGGGAGGCGAACAGTATAAAGTGGGCCTAAACCTCTACAGGCAACCTAAAAAACACAAGTAGGCTCAACCTAAAAAACACAAGTAGGCTCACACATATGAAGCGCTACACCTTAAGCTCCAATGTGATGTCATACACAAACAAGGCTCCAATGCAAGGGCACTCCATGAGATGTGTCCAATGCTCCTTCTAAGCCATGTGCTCCATTGGGTCCACTCCACTTTCATGAACACTATCGCAACCCCAGGCGTCCCCAAGTCAACTCTATGCCTCCATGCAAGTATCCAAGCCACCCAATTCCGTCTAGGGTCGAATGCCCTCCTTCAGAATGCCAAATGCTCCTCCAATGTAGGGCGTCGTCTCAAGCAAGCAACCAATCTACATGTGGCCATCATGAAGAATGTCCCAAGCTATCTGAAGTTCTTCAACACTCCAAGGAAAAATACCTTGCAAGTATCCAACTAAGGTCTAGCAATCAATGAGTAAGCCACCTCCACATGTTCAAGTCCATCACGGATCAGTCAACTGCTCACTTCTAACCATACACCATGCACACCGCATCTGATGAAGCACCCCCAAACATGGTGCAAAAACTTTTGGAGTAACCCTGAAAGCTAGCATGCAAGCACAGGGAACTTGTTGAACTCAAAAAGATGTAAACTATGAAAACCTGTCCAACCATGTATTGGGACTTGTGTAATCCTGTGCTCTTAATGTATGCTCTGGAACTACTTGCAAAAAACCCTTGTCCAATCCTCAACTCTAATTAACAAAGATCTGCAACCACGTGCCAAGTATGATAACACTCATGAACCGTCAATGTTGAACGGTAAACTATGTAATGTTGGATTTACCCCGTACTATATCCATGAAATGTCAATGTTGAATGATGGAATTTTTGACTAGTCCATTTGTAATGTTCCTGTGAACCGTTGATGTTAGAACACCTGAATGAATGAATTTTGAATAAATTCATTCCAGGTGCTAACATGGCTGATTTTCGGATAAGACTCTCTTTATGTCCATTCAACAAACAAATTGTATTACCATGGTGGCCAAATTTATTGTAGGAGCAATTCAATCTTAAACCTCCATGAGTGCTTTCTTCTACTCACATTTACCTTTTACCTTTTCACCAGACCAGTGTTCAAAAGAGTTTAAACCAGCGGACAACAAAACAAAAGAATCCTATTGCACATTTTTCTTACCTCTTCTCAGCCTTCCACTTGTTTCCTCAACACCAACTTGTAAAAGTTCTTCATCCTTCACATCTTCAGGCCTGCACTTCTCTTCTATACCCTTGAATCAACATTATTTCCAACTTATCCTAAAGCGTTTTCAACATCTCCTGGTCTCATGCAACCTACACATCATCACATCATGATTGCCTTTCACCTTGCATCTATTATCCTTGTAGACCAATGGATTTGTAGCTTCAAACCAACAACCATCGTCCATTTTAGAGTTTGAAATTACCGGATTTGGAACTGATTTTTAATCTATTATTACATGCCTTCTCACAACAATATAGTTTGTATAAGGATCTAGAAGTCTATGCTATAGTTGCCAGAGCGGGGGAACGATTGGGAGCGGGAGTGCTGGGAGCGCTATTTCCCAAAAATCTCGAGAGCAGAGTGTCCCATGCTCGTTTATATATATATATATATTTTTATACATTATAATGCATTTATATTAAACAAAATACGCAGAATCCCAAATTAGTTGCAGAATATAATAAAACATCCATATTTGTGCTACTTGTAGATGAATACTACATTATTATGAAGTTAGAAATGTCATCCATAGTACATTAATGATTAATCATTCGAGCATCAACCATCTAGCAATTACAAACAAACATACAATTTTTTAAGCCAAATAATAGGAAATAGACCATTAACTTATGGAATGAAATAGGTTATTCACCAACTGTCAACATGACCAAATAGTTATGTTTACAAAATAAGCCATCTCACCCTCAATAGGTGTCCAAAGGTGAGGAAATAGCTACCAAATCTGGTTTTTGCAATCTTAAGTAGCTGCAACCTAGAGTGAATGCCATAAAATTAATTGACCCTTGTATGTCCGGTAACAATTTTCTTGAGTTTCTTCCCACTCTCGTACAAGTCATTAATCCATCCATAGTCTTTATGCTTGACAATATCTTGCATCAAAAGGTTCAATGTGTCGAGGGAGTGTTCAGGGAGCACGGTCCCAGGGGTGCTCCTGCTCAGAGTGCGGTTCTGGGGTAGGAGCATCCCCTAAGAGGATGTTCCCAGTAACATGGGTCTATATGCTTTTACTTGGTTAGAATAGCCAACACTGAACAAACAACAATTTTGAATTTACTACATGTGGCATCAAATCTGCTTTTAGTTTACCCCAAAACTCTTATAAGCTAATGAAGCAAAGATTTTAAAGTGACACCTTAAAATCTTAAGTGTTCTTATGGTCCGTGCCATCTTAAGTGTGACTCCTATCACTTCTTTGGTGGGACTCCTTTTCAATAAATAGACTGCTGTATGCATTTCTTCTACTCAATATTTATTTGGAAGTGATTTGCTTGCAACATACACTTCGTCATTTTCATAGTAATTGTGTTTCTTCTTGCAAACTCTGAAAAATAATTTTCTATAGACTCCTCTTCAATATCTAACTGGAGAACACTTATTCTTCTGCACGTTTCATCTTCAACCACAAACTTATATTTTTTCAATACACCTAAAACATCTGACTTTTCCTTAAAAGAATAAATCCACAACTCCTGTGAAATGTCATCAACTAGAAGCAGAAAATACCTGGCACCTGCCAATGATGGTGTATACATTGGTCTGCTTATGTGCATGCACAAGCTCCAACAGAATTATTTCTCTCCACATTTTTCTTGTGTCAAAACTCTTTAGTGGTGTTCCTCTATCAAACCTGTTGGACACATCCCTTCCTCTTTCTGAATAGAAGGTAGATTAATGACCATCTTTAGCCTACTTAGAAGAGAGTCACTGAGAACCAAGATTCTCATGCGTTTGATGCCAAAGCAATCTGACTTAAGAATCAACACTGGATGCAATCAACTGTGAACCTGTCACTGCTACATCTCGCAAACTTGTCACTGCTACATCTCACAAACTTGTCACTGCCACATCCTGCAATTTTTTCATTGTCACATGCTGAAATCTGTACAACTCATGCTCCTCCACTCTTGAAGCAATAATCTTCCTGGTCTTGTCCTGCAATTTTTTCATGGTCACATGCTGAAATCTGTACAACTCATGCTCCTCCACTCTTGAGTCTCGAAGCAATAATCTTCCCGGTCTTGTCCTTCGCCAGGGATTTGCCTGCCTGGAAGAAGAATTCAATTTGTGGATTTTGTTCTTCAATCTGACTAACAAAAAGAAAACTTCGTTTAAAATAGGAATATAAGTAATTTTGAATATAAACTTCTTGCCACTTGTCAACCTCAACTATACACTGTGATGCCCTTCAACCACATGGGACCTGCCATCACCTAAAACATGTCTTTGTCTTGGACCTCGCTTCCACAAGGGAAACAAACTAATCCTTCCTATTTGTCATATGCTTTGGGATGCCCAATTCAAACTGTCAGCTAGCTGCAGCCACCTTAAGCCCATAAACATTTGCTTGCTTCCACTGACCATTAAACTTTTGAGAATTTGATACTATTCTTATTTGCAAAGCTTGTCATTTTTTTTTCAAATCTTAAGCAAACAAACTTTGAAAACCATAATTTGAAAGTTGAACTCCAATGCATAAACTCACCTCCTACATTTCTTAACCCAACACTATGGGTGTCTCCTGGAGTGTATTTGTCACCTGCAGCTTTGTCTTCTGTGACTTGGCAATGGCTTCCTGACAGCAAATCTTCCAAGCTCTATGGCTGATCTGTAAATGTCTTCTTGCTAGCAAAAATCTTTAAGCTTAATGGCTGCAATGTCCTAGACTCCTGTATGTCAAACCTTAGTTAGAGACACTAATTTTCTCCATTGTTCCAGGTGTGCAACCCATGTCCATGTCTCCAACTTACAAATTCTCTCCACCCATGTCTAATTTACAGTGTTTTTCTTCACACACATGCTAGCCTGAAATTTTAATGTTTGCCCATGCTAAGTCTCAGTAGATAAATATTTTTGCCAACATCTTTGTAGCTTATGTATCTGCCCATAACTTTAGTTGCACCCACAACCTGCAAATTTATGCTCAGATAAGTTTGCCTGTTCCAGCAATCACGCTGTCCAGATTGAAACTCATTCCACACAAATTGCTTACTGCCCTTATCGTGTTAAATCACATCTACTCTTTTCCTCTGTTGCACACCCTACTTGTCTTGATCTCTTTTTAAGGCCTTGGACACGCCCTGCTTGTGTACTTCCAAACCTCATCACACTTTGTTGTGAATCTATATATGCCTGACATCCAATGTAAACTTGCTGCAACACCACCCAACACAGAACCCACGACAAGTTTCAGACCACAATTTAAATAATCTTTAATTTTTATAAATATAAGTATTTACTCAATTGCAAAGCCTCCATGTAACGAAATATTTACCCCACCTGTCCAACTAACTCTTCATCAGCTAAGGGTTGATTACCTTGCACCTGTGATCTTATGCCAGATGACCCATGAAGCCAAATGCTTGTTTCCTCCTTTAATGTCGTGGTGCACATTACCCCTATGTCAATGTTGATGTCTCTTCTGTTCAATTATAACTTCAATGCTTGTTCAACAGATATTTATCTGTACTATTTTGTAAGTTTAAAACTTAGGCATTCCTCACTTATTAAATATATGCAGTCATGTTGCACTTACATATGCACATTGTACCCACTCCGACGTCTGTGTTAGAAAATAAAGAGATGTGCTCGTTTTTCCATAGACAATATAGCAATATTGTCACCCAACCATAGGTACAAAGGCCACTCCCGAGCACCTTAACCTTGACAGACAGAATAATTCCGGAAGTAGACCAATAGCCAACCAAGGTAGCGCACCTTTCTCCAAGGCTAGTGCACCAAGCAAGAATAACCAAAGACCAAGAAGAAAGTCCAAACCATAACCAAGAGAAAGTCCAACCAAAAGCCAAAATCTCAGTTGCAGCAGCAGCTGCAGCTGCACTCCCTCTCCAAACTTGCACACCACTAGTCTTATGCAGTTGCGAGAGTGAGAGTGACAAATGAGCTCTAGCGCTCTCTATTTATACTGCTCTATCTCACTTGACTGGGCTGACTTCTCTTTCTGGAGGCTAATAACTCAATATTAAATATTCTCTTGAGCCGACTTGTCTTCTAGGGTTATTATCCAACGTTTTAGGGTTTCTCTTGCTTCCTGGAATATTCTAGTTTTGTCAAAGGTTACACGTGGAGGTTAATACCTCCTGCAGCTACCAGATATCAACAGTCTACTATGTTTGCTAGTCTTCACTAATTCATCTGATCTGTCTCTGCTATGTTTTCTAGGCTCCACCAATCTGTCTGATCTGTCTGCACAATCTGTCAACTTGTGGAGATCCATTCTTTGAGGGTTGTCTGTAAATTTATTTGTGAGAAAGGAAAAAACACAAATAAACAATGCTACCTTTTGTTGCCTCCTGTTGACCTTGTGACTGCTGTATGCATGACCCAAATGTTGTTATGTTCCTAGCACGATGCCTCCGGCTATGGTCTTTTTGCTTGTTGATCAGTATTGTTGTCATCATCCTTCTGATATTGATTTGCATAGAGATGTCGAATAAGCTTTAATTATCAGTAAACTTTCCTAAGTTTGAACATAGACAAAAGTGTAATATCTGCTCCCTTCGCTTGTCAAATTGTCTGTCAAACCAGCTGTTTTAAAGATACCTATAGTGATGTCTTCATTACCATTGGCGACCTTGTGGTCTCTCGTGTTGTCATTCTTTTCTTGTGTTGTTCTTTCTGCATGCTAATTTATGTCATGTCTTGAAAATAAATTTCATTTAAATCTATCCCTATGTCATAACCTAATGAAAGTTTTGAACATTAAATTATTTTTTATTTTTAATGTATTCTCAATGCCCCATTGCATGCCTTCTCTACCCTCTGTTGACCCTGATTTTGCCTTAACTTATATCATCCACATGCCATGCTTTGACTCTTGTGTGCCACACTTTCCTCGCTACGATCTACTGTTTTAGAATTGTCTACCGCATGCCACAATTTCCTGGCCAGAATCTCTTGCGTTAGTGTGCACACGATGCCTTTACTATTCACCGTGACTTTTTTTAGATGCCCCAGTACTGGGCTTTGATTCTCCCTGATGCCGATGAACCTGGCTCTGATACCATATAAAAGTTTTCACACTCAATAACATAGACTTGCAGAAAGATTAGAATAGAATTGAACAGAATTTTATTAAAACCTCCACAAGGTCAGCTAGCATATGGGACAACACAACTTACATCCAATGCACTATTTTCTTCTACAAATGAAGCAAAAGTTCAAAACAGAAGAAATGTGTGTAGGAGACAATATCCAGTATTTGGATACCAAGCATTTTTGTGCCACTCATTTATATTTGACCCCAAAGGTGTGTCGCCTAATCTGGTTGGTTTGGCTTTCAGCGGCTTGTCTTTGACGCTCATTCTCCTCGCCACTCCCTTTGCCATATGCTTTACATGCCTCTCCCTAGATGTCGTTTCCAAACTGCCGTTTTGTAGGTTTTCTACCTTCTTGATGTGACTACATGCCTCACAATGAAGGGGGAAACTCTACTCAGTTTTTCACCTCTCCTTTTTCGTGTATCTGACATGTCCTCCTCTCCTATTCCTCTTTGGGTTCCTTCCATATTCCTGTCTCATGTCATAATTTAAGAAAGCTAGTTCCTATCTGGGCCAATACCTGCTTTTATCTCCATGCGATGTTTAGTTTTAGGTAAACTTGAATTTGGATTTCTCTCCAGGTTGAACTACTCTATAATAATATTGTTACTTCCTCTTGGTGTTTCTTTTCCATTGGCCTTTTTTCTAGCATTCTTGTAAGTGGATTTTCAGCCTCTTTATTATCTGTTGGGCAACTTTCTTCCACTCTAATCCAACTGTTAAAGTACTTCTTACATTGAACTTCCCATGTGTTTTTTTCCTTTGCAAGTCCTGTTGGATCTTGTTGGGTATAGTTTTGTTGTCCATGTCGGACTCTTTTTATTGTATAATATTAGCTTCCTTGTCTCCTCAAGTTCTCTTGGGTACTATAAACCCATTTTTGCTAGAAGTATCTCATATGGCTTGCTTACCTTAGAGATTATTAGATCATTCAATATAAAAGAGATGTACAAAATTCATGTCTCGTGAGAGAGACAGTCGCCTGTACAACCAACTAGCATTTGGTTAGGGCATAACTAAAGACTAATTAATACCTCTCAACCTTATTTATGAATGTAACATGTGATTTTATTACATTATGTCCTAAGTCACTTTATTATCTAATACTAACACCTACTAAATACAAAATGATATGACCATTAGAATATGCTAACTTTATCATGGAAAATGAAAATGAATTCTGGATTTCTTTTTGATACAAAGTTAAAACTTTCTCTATTAATACTACAACAATTGGCAAGGGTTTGGCTAATTTAAAATTTAAACAACCTATCCTTTCACATATATGCATTTAAAATACCTATCCTTTTACATATATGCATTCAAAAAACAATACCAAATCTCAATTATTGAGGAAAAGAAAGACAGATAAGCATAAATTATAGCACCGTATGTGAGGGTAGATTACTTAGCTTTTGGTCCTTGCAATATTTCAATTGGCTTCCCTGTAAGAACCATTATTCCCTTATGATAGTGGCCAAAATTGAATTTGCAACTCTGTGACTCAATAGATACCACTCAAAAGACCTCAAGGAACACAAGTGACTAAATGAATCTTTGCAAAATGTAATTTGCATATACATGCTAGAACTATCTGAATTCAACTTAGCTTCCTAAACTCTAATGCATTGGACTGACTTGTACTGTCACAATTCTCTACGTTTCCTGACTTTATATATAAAATATTAACTGACTTTGTAAACCTTACAACACCTTTGATGAGACCACCTTTGTCAGCCCTGAGTTTACATTGTGAGGAACATCCTGTCAACTTTGTTTGTAAACCTAATTTGTTGAATTTACTCTAGATATTTTCTTGGACATTTACTTGTGTCTAAAGTGCCCTTATGTAAGCATGTATGCCAATTGTCCAGGTACAACTTCGACAACCAATGTTAAGCCGGGGAGCAAAGGTTGTACCCATTCCACTTGAAAAGGTAACTTACTAATTGATTGTGATAGAGATTCTTGCTTAGAATTCCATCTAGAGAGTAGAGTTTGACTTGGATTTGATGTATTTTATTCTGTTAATTGTGGTTGCAAGAATCATGAGTTTAATGGAATATTCAACACATGTTACTTGTAGCTCTGGATGAACAGCTATATGAGATCAGATTAATGTTTTGCTTCATGTATGTAATGCTTTTCGCATATGGAGACTACAATTTCCATATGGGAAGTCAAATGCCAATATTTACTCATATGCAGAGATGGTCTAGTTTGAGTGACTTTTGTGTGTTGTGCTGCATGTCTATCTAACATTGGAAATTGATAGTTGTAGATCATCATTCTAGAATTTGTCTTTATTCCTTGACCGAGTCAAAACTGTAATGTCTCTCATTTCTCCAATCTTCCTATAAATTATCTGTATCGATTCAAATTATCTTCTTCTTCATGCTTTTGTTTCCTTGATGATGGGAAATTGTATAACCCAAAACATCAGTCTTACAAATACTCCAAACATAGCTTAAATCCAAGAAACTGCCATGAATATGACCTTATTGGAACTCCTTTTATTAAAAACGGAATATACCAATAATTCTTTTTAAAAATATTTTCCAGTGCTAAGGCTATTATTACTCATCTAACCAACGACATTTTTTCAATTTTAATCACGTTTTTAACTCTTTAATATTTTTTATAAAATGACCTGTTTAAACTGCAACAGTGTGCACAAAAACTTAGTTCGATGCAGCGGCTGATTTCTTTGCCTTTATTGTATGCTTTTATTATAGACGGCTCTGCTGCATATATTGTGGCAGCTCTCAAATACCTTCCAAAGCATTTATTTAGCAGGAGGCAGAATGTGGTGGTGAACAACATAGACTTCTCAGTGGTGGCTACAAACAGGCATTGACTTACAACGCAACAATTTCTTGGCGACAGCATTCTGTTATTGCAGTATTGTTGGTGATCATTACCTGGGATACAGCAGATTATTACTGTATTTAATGATTCTTCCTCCTGCTTCTTTCACTTCTATTTCCACATGGTTTCCCACTTCTCTTTTCTCTGCAATATCTTGGGGAAAGAAAGCTGCCTCTGATGCAAATTGTCAAAGACCAATAAGAAGAAATATGTGTTAAGGTTTAAGCTATTATTAGGTTTCTTTTCAATTCACTAGATAACCATAGCATAGATAGGATCACTGAGAAATACACAATGACAAGAGACACATCATTTATCATGGGAAACCCTCATGGGGGAGAAAACCCAGCAAAAAATTCCTTAATATAGATAGCCAATACAATGCCAAGAGAATAAACCAAACAATACAGAAAGTCCTCTCCCAAGAATGCGCCTCTCTCTCTCTCTTCCTTCTTCTCCAACTGCAGCTCCAAACTTGCGCTCTGATGAACAAGTGAGTGAGTGAACAAATGAGGCGCTATCCTCTCTTATTTATACAATCTGGCAGGCGCTGAACTGAGGTGTCTTTACACTGGCAGGGCCGACTTTTCATTCTGGGTGGTTATAACCACTTTAATATATTTTGGGGCCGACTTCTCATTTAGCCTATTACAATTAGGGTTTGACCAATCCGCAAAAGGGGGTTTGGTCATTTACAATACCCGACATGATCAATCCACAAAAGGGGATTGATCTAATGAATAATACATCAATAATAATTAG
>JZKD02S1604733.1:153532-163718 GCA_000966675.3 Picea glauca | reverse complement strand
GTATGATGGGAGCGGACGATGGCTCTTTAGAAACCCCCCAGTGGCAAACCAAAACCTATGGGTACAAGCTTGCTAGGGCACCCAGTCAATCTCCCCAAGCATGGTCAAGTGGGTCCATGTAAGATCCAAGCAGTCGTCAGAAATAACAGGAATTAGATGCATACATTTAAAGGTTATAATGGTCAAAAGTGACACATACCATGATACCTGGATCAATTACCTCATGGAGCAAGAATCTTTTCCGATACAAGACCAAGCCGATGGTGATGGATGCTGCTGCTGCTGCTGACAAGACAAATCTGATGAAAGACGAAAAGGATGTGCCCTCTAGAGCCATGCTCAGGTCAATCCTGCTCTCGGTACTCCATGTCTAGGACTTGTGGGCCTCGAGACACGATCTCCTAGTTATCCCTAGAAATCGGGGATAACAGGGTCAACGTCCTCCGAGATGTTGAACACTCCTCCTCCAATGCAGGGCGTCCTCTTAAGCAAGCATCCAATCTACATTAGGCCATCATGAAGAATGTCCCAAGTTGTTTGAAGATCTCAAATACTCTAAGGAAGAATGTCTTGCAAGTATCCAACTAAGGTCTAGCAATCAATGAGTAAGCCACCTCCACACGACAAGTCCATCATGGATCAATCAAGGGCTAACCATACACCATGCACCCAACATCTCATGCAACACCCCCAAACATGGTGTAAACAATTTTGGAGTAACCCAAAAAGATAATAATCCCTCTTTATGAGGAAAGTGTTTTCATCAACGCTAGTCAACTCCCTCAACATCTCAAACTTCCCTTTGGCTAAGGGATTTGTGAGTGTGTTGGCAACTTGTAGTTCTGTAGGAATGTAGTCAAGGGCTATAATACCCTTTTGTACTCTGTCTCTTTAAAAATGATATCGGATCTCAATATGTTTGAAGTAGTCATGAAACACGGGATTTTCAGAGAGTTTGATGCAACTTTGATTATCACAATACACAACTGTTAGCTCCAACCTCATATCTCCTAGCTCAACCATCAACTTGTGAAGCTATACTTCCATACAACTCACTAAACATGCTACTATGTACCTTGCCTCTGCTGAACTCAATTCAACTGCTACATGCTTCTTGCTAAAACTAGGATATCAATCCTGACCCCAAGCTGAAACAAAAAATGGAAGTGCTCTTCCTAGATTCAATGACACTAGCTCAGTGTGATTCACATAATACATGTAGTAACAATCCATCATCTCTTGTACACTTGATGCCACAATGAACAATGCCCTTTAGATACTTGTGCACATACTTTGCAACCACTGTGTCTTCCATGGAGCAACCATAAATTGACTTAGTGTATTCACTAAATAGCAAATGTTTAGCCTGGTATTCACTAGATACATTAATGAACCAATCAATTGCTTGTATTGTGAAGGGTCAATCAACTCAACACTCTCATCCCGAGAGATTTTTAGATTTGATGGAAGGGGCGTAGCCAAGGGCTTTCAATCTTGCATATGGAATCTCTCTAAAATCTCTCTCATGCCCAAGGAAGACCTCTATTGGGCCCAACCAAACTACCAACCCTAAAAAATAGTCTAGTAGACCAATAACCTTCATGTCAAATTCACTTAACAATTTCTTCTTGCACCACACGATGAGCTTCTCTGAACTGTAATGATGAAGTCATCCACATATAGAACCAAGACAACTAAATCAACATCAACATAATATAGTAAAGATTTGGATCAACAACAATCTTGGTGAATCACAAGTTCAGTAAGAACTCATCAATCCTAGAGTACCAAGCTTGTGGTGCTTGCTTAAGCCCACAAAGAGCTTTCTTCGACCTGCAAACATGAGTATCATGCCCATGTATCTCATATCCTTTTAGTTGATTAATTTACACTTCTTCAATCAGTCCATTCAAGAAGGCGGTATTCACATCCATTTGATATAAGTGCCATTCAAAACATGCTGCTAGGGAAAGAATTGTATGGATAGAAGTGTATCTGGCAACTGGTGCAAATGTCGCATCATAATCGACTCTCTCTTTCTGTGAGAACCCTCTAGCAACAAACCTTGCCTTGTGTTTTTCAATACTTACATCAACCACATTTTTGACTTTGTACAACTACCTGAAATCAATCACTGACTTCCCCTTTGGTCTCGATACAATCTCCCAAACATCATTTTGTAGGATAGAGTTATACTCTTTTGTCACGGCCTCCCCCCACTCCATCTCATAGGCCTCCTAAAAAATAGAAGGCTCTTCCAGCCTCTCACTGGAATATACAAGTGCCATAGGATCAACGGGTAACTTGTGAAGGCCACCCTCTCGCACCCCTCTAGCTAACGTCCTCGGACTAGATAGACTACAATCATTGATAGTGCAATGCTTGTAGATTTTTTGAGGAACTATGAAGGCTGCCAACAGGCCTGTCTTATGACCTCGTGTTGGGCTCTAAGTTTAGTTATCCAAATCCGTCCTTGCGTCTGTTTTAGGACAACAAACAGGTCTGTTTATTTCTGCTAAAAAATCTTCCTTCAACTGATGGTTATATGCTCTTTTAAGGTGCCCTTGCAAGTGGTTTTAATAACTGAATGTTAGCACATGCAAACCTTAAAACATATAGCACTCTAGGATCTTAACATGCTCCTACTGCTGATTTAAACACTAAGCAGACATGAAATTTGAACACAAGTATTTTTGGTCAACATGACCCTGGATAAAACCCCCCTGGGGAAAACCAGTTTACAATGAAAGTGTATATATGTGATGTCTCAAGCATGGAATACAACAAGTAAACAAATACAATGGAACCTGTACAAGTAGCAAGCTCCTCTCAAGCTTGGCTAGAAGGTTCCATGAAGAATGCGCCCAAGTAAGTGCAACCTCTCTCCCTTGTTTCCTATTCCACTCAACTGATGCGGCCTTGATCCTCCCTTGGCCAATGAAGAAACCCTTGCATACAAAGAAGCTCTTGTATGCTGCCTCAACACTGAACCACTCAGATCTGCAATAGCTCAAGTACAACTACTGCCTGCTAAGCTTGCGCCCTCCTCCAAGAGTGCGCCCTCCACCAAGCAAGAACTCACACCACAAAATAATGAGGCCCTAAGCCTCCTTGCGCCCTCCATGAATGATGGCGCCCAACCTTTCCTCATCCAACGCTTCCATTCTCCTCTCAATGCTCCTCTCCAAACTCTCCAAGTGAACAAATGAGTGAATTGAGCCTCCCTTTTCCCTATGCACCCCTCTTGAACCATCCATAAGGAAACCTAGAGATCAATGGCCTAGATCACTCCTAGCCATCTCTAATCAATGGGTGAGATCCTCTCACAATTACCTCACTTAGAAACCCACTTTGAGTTGAGTTTCCTAAGTTCACTTTATGTCCCTCAATTCACCCACAAAGTGAATTAATTGTCACTTTTGCCTTAAGTGACAAATTCCACCTTTTTGACTTAGGATAAAGTCAATGTGGAATTAGACATAAAGTACAAGTACATAGGTACAAATATTTCCCTCTTGTGGTTAGAGACCCACAACCACAAGGGGACCACTTTCCAAGGTACCCAAAACTCAACAATGTTGTCCTTCCAATGCAACTTTACAATGATGATCTGGCATACAAGAAACTAAAAGAAGATTCTTCTTCAAACTAGGGACAAACAAAACATCACTCAACTCAAGAACATCACCTAATGGCATCTGGAAGGAAATGGAACACACTCCTCTTATAGGAAAAGTAGCATCATCACCTAGCTCACACTCATGCCTCCCTCTTGGTCCTAAAACCTATTGAATAATGATCTGTCATAGGTCATATGTATTGAAGCTCCTCTATCCACATGCCATCCAATACTAGACATAGTGTTAGAAGACAAGCAAGAGACCATAGCCATCCCTTCTATCCTGAAATCATAAAAATCAGCAATATATGAAGTAGACAAAACACTTTCTAGGGTCCAAGTGCTTCTCCCAAGCGACCTAGGGTTTCACACCCAACAACCTCAACAATGTCAAGCACCTCTCCCGGGTACACCACAGCTGAAATACCAACTCCCTCTTTCACCTAGAGAGTGATTTCAACAAGATAGCTTTGATCCCATGTAGAAATTTTGTGAAATGATAAATTCAGAAATTTCACCTCTTTCCTAGAGGTCTCCTAGATCAAGTCCATGTGAATTGACAGCCTTAGGGATGATATTAAATATAATTTACGTAAGCAAACAATGGACAATATTTCAGTTCTTTTCGATCCCAATCAACAAGACAATCCAAGAGAAAAGATACCAAATGTATTCTAACGAGGTTCAGCCCTCTGGGGCAATCTTATCGAAGCATAAACCAGATCATAAATGTACTTTACTATAGCAGTAAATATGCCTTATTTTCTTCAACATCAATGTTAAAACCCTTAACAATTTCATCTTTAACTTATGTCAAATCAACAAGACATACAAATGCTGGAAATTACCAAATCATGAAGATAATGGTGACTGAAAATCAAATCTGCAGTAAGACAATTTTGGACAGCTGATAACTTCACACACACACACACAAGAGATGAAGTTGTACATACCCTGAGATTATCACAAGCTGGTACAACCCTGCAAGCTCTCCAAAAACCTAGCTAGGGAAAAAACCAAGAAAACCCAAGCTCCAACAAAGATTCTCCACAAGCTAGCATCGAGACTAGCAAGCCTTCTTGGTAGGACATCTTCTCTTCTCCCCTCCTTCAACAAGTACAACCCTAGGGTTTATCACCAAACCCTAAGTCCTTGCCTCCTTAGGGTAGAAACTCTAACCTTAGAAATCTCCAGGAATCCTTGAAGAAACCCTAGCGTTCCAAGACAAGAGAGATGATACAATTAAGATTACATTTGAGAGAGAGAGAGACTAGTGCACTACTCTCCTCACATCTCTAACAGAAGAAGATGATCATAGAATGAATGGAAGGATTCTCTTCTTTTTCTATTTATATGAAAGGTAAGGGAGGCGAACAGTATAAAGTGGGCCTAAACCTCTACAGGCAACCTAAAAAACACAAGTAGGCTCAACCTAAAAAACACAAGTAGGCTCACACATATGAAGCGCTACACCTTAAGCTCCAATGTGATGTCATACACAAACAAGGCTCCAATGCAAGGGCACTCCATGAGATGTGTCCAATGCTCCTTCTAAGCCATGTGCTCCATTGGGTCCACTCCACTTTCATGAACACTATCGCAACCCCAGGCGTCCCCAAGTCAACTCTATGCCTCCATGCAAGTATCCAAGCCACCCAATTCCGTCTAGGGTCGAATGCCCTCCTTCAGAATGCCAAATGCTCCTCCAATGTAGGGCGTCGTCTCAAGCAAGCAACCAATCTACATGTGGCCATCATGAAGAATGTCCCAAGCTATCTGAAGTTCTTCAACACTCCAAGGAAAAATACCTTGCAAGTATCCAACTAAGGTCTAGCAATCAATGAGTAAGCCACCTCCACATGTTCAAGTCCATCACGGATCAGTCAACTGCTCACTTCTAACCATACACCATGCACACCGCATCTGATGAAGCACCCCCAAACATGGTGCAAAAACTTTTGGAGTAACCCTGAAAGCTAGCATGCAAGCACAGGGAACTTGTTGAACTCAAAAAGATGTAAACTATGAAAACCTGTCCAACCATGTATTGGGACTTGTGTAATCCTGTGCTCTTAATGTATGCTCTGGAACTACTTGCAAAAAACCCTTGTCCAATCCTCAACTCTAATTAACAAAGATCTGCAACCACGTGCCAAGTATGATAACACTCATGAACCGTCAATGTTGAACGGTAAACTATGTAATGTTGGATTTACCCCGTACTATATCCATGAAATGTCAATGTTGAATGATGGAATTTTTGACTAGTCCATTTGTAATGTTCCTGTGAACCGTTGATGTTAGAACACCTGAATGAATGAATTTTGAATAAATTCATTCCAGGTGCTAACATGGCTGATTTTCGGATAAGACTCTCTTTATGTCCATTCAACAAACAAATTGTATTACCATGGTGGCCAAATTTATTGTAGGAGCAATTCAATCTTAAACCTCCATGAGTGCTTTCTTCTACTCACATTTACCTTTTACCTTTTCACCAGACCAGTGTTCAAAAGAGTTTAAACCAGCGGACAACAAAACAAAAGAATCCTATTGCACATTTTTCTTACCTCTTCTCAGCCTTCCACTTGTTTCCTCAACACCAACTTGTAAAAGTTCTTCATCCTTCACATCTTCAGGCCTGCACTTCTCTTCTATACCCTTGAATCAACATTATTTCCAACTTATCCTAAAGCGTTTTCAACATCTCCTGGTCTCATGCAACCTACACATCATCACATCATGATTGCCTTTCACCTTGCATCTATTATCCTTGTAGACCAATGGATTTGTAGCTTCAAACCAACAACCATCGTCCATTTTAGAGTTTGAAATTACCGGATTTGGAACTGATTTTTAATCTATTATTACATGCCTTCTCACAACAATATAGTTTGTATAAGGATCTAGAAGTCTATGCTATAGTTGCCAGAGCGGGGGAACGATTGGGAGCGGGAGTGCTGGGAGCGCTATTTCCCAAAAATCTCGAGAGCAGAGTGTCCCATGCTCGTTTATATATATATATATATTTTTATACATTATAATGCATTTATATTAAACAAAATACGCAGAATCCCAAATTAGTTGCAGAATATAATAAAACATCCATATTTGTGCTACTTGTAGATGAATACTACATTATTATGAAGTTAGAAATGTCATCCATAGTACATTAATGATTAATCATTCGAGCATCAACCATCTAGCAATTACAAACAAACATACAATTTTTTAAGCCAAATAATAGGAAATAGACCATTAACTTATGGAATGAAATAGGTTATTCACCAACTGTCAACATGACCAAATAGTTATGTTTACAAAATAAGCCATCTCACCCTCAATAGGTGTCCAAAGGTGAGGAAATAGCTACCAAATCTGGTTTTTGCAATCTTAAGTAGCTGCAACCTAGAGTGAATGCCATAAAATTAATTGACCCTTGTATGTCCGGTAACAATTTTCTTGAGTTTCTTCCCACTCTCGTACAAGTCATTAATCCATCCATAGTCTTTATGCTTGACAATATCTTGCATCAAAAGGTTCAATGTGTCGAGGGAGTGTTCAGGGAGCACGGTCCCAGGGGTGCTCCTGCTCAGAGTGCGGTTCTGGGGTAGGAGCATCCCCTAAGAGGATGTTCCCAGTAACATGGGTCTATATGCTTTTACTTGGTTAGAATAGCCAACACTGAACAAACAACAATTTTGAATTTACTACATGTGGCATCAAATCTGCTTTTAGTTTACCCCAAAACTCTTATAAGCTAATGAAGCAAAGATTTTAAAGTGACACCTTAAAATCTTAAGTGTTCTTATGGTCCGTGCCATCTTAAGTGTGACTCCTATCACTTCTTTGGTGGGACTCCTTTTCAATAAATAGACTGCTGTATGCATTTCTTCTACTCAATATTTATTTGGAAGTGATTTGCTTGCAACATACACTTCGTCATTTTCATAGTAATTGTGTTTCTTCTTGCAAACTCTGAAAAATAATTTTCTATAGACTCCTCTTCAATATCTAACTGGAGAACACTTATTCTTCTGCACGTTTCATCTTCAACCACAAACTTATATTTTTTCAATACACCTAAAACATCTGACTTTTCCTTAAAAGAATAAATCCACAACTCCTGTGAAATGTCATCAACTAGAAGCAGAAAATACCTGGCACCTGCCAATGATGGTGTATACATTGGTCTGCTTATGTGCATGCACAAGCTCCAACAGAATTATTTCTCTCCACATTTTTCTTGTGTCAAAACTCTTTAGTGGTGTTCCTCTATCAAACCTGTTGGACACATCCCTTCCTCTTTCTGAATAGAAGGTAGATTAATGACCATCTTTAGCCTACTTAGAAGAGAGTCACTGAGAACCAAGATTCTCATGCGTTTGATGCCAAAGCAATCTGACTTAAGAATCAACACTGGATGCAATCAACTGTGAACCTGTCACTGCTACATCTCGCAAACTTGTCACTGCTACATCTCACAAACTTGTCACTGCCACATCCTGCAATTTTTTCATTGTCACATGCTGAAATCTGTACAACTCATGCTCCTCCACTCTTGAAGCAATAATCTTCCTGGTCTTGTCCTGCAATTTTTTCATGGTCACATGCTGAAATCTGTACAACTCATGCTCCTCCACTCTTGAGTCTCGAAGCAATAATCTTCCCGGTCTTGTCCTTCGCCAGGGATTTGCCTGCCTGGAAGAAGAATTCAATTTGTGGATTTTGTTCTTCAATCTGACTAACAAAAAGAAAACTTCGTTTAAAATAGGAATATAAGTAATTTTGAATATAAACTTCTTGCCACTTGTCAACCTCAACTATACACTGTGATGCCCTTCAACCACATGGGACCTGCCATCACCTAAAACATGTCTTTGTCTTGGACCTCGCTTCCACAAGGGAAACAAACTAATCCTTCCTATTTGTCATATGCTTTGGGATGCCCAATTCAAACTGTCAGCTAGCTGCAGCCACCTTAAGCCCATAAACATTTGCTTGCTTCCACTGACCATTAAACTTTTGAGAATTTGATACTATTCTTATTTGCAAAGCTTGTCATTTTTTTTTCAAATCTTAAGCAAACAAACTTTGAAAACCATAATTTGAAAGTTGAACTCCAATGCATAAACTCACCTCCTACATTTCTTAACCCAACACTATGGGTGTCTCCTGGAGTGTATTTGTCACCTGCAGCTTTGTCTTCTGTGACTTGGCAATGGCTTCCTGACAGCAAATCTTCCAAGCTCTATGGCTGATCTGTAAATGTCTTCTTGCTAGCAAAAATCTTTAAGCTTAATGGCTGCAATGTCCTAGACTCCTGTATGTCAAACCTTAGTTAGAGACACTAATTTTCTCCATTGTTCCAGGTGTGCAACCCATGTCCATGTCTCCAACTTACAAATTCTCTCCACCCATGTCTAATTTACAGTGTTTTTCTTCACACACATGCTAGCCTGAAATTTTAATGTTTGCCCATGCTAAGTCTCAGTAGATAAATATTTTTGCCAACATCTTTGTAGCTTATGTATCTGCCCATAACTTTAGTTGCACCCACAACCTGCAAATTTATGCTCAGATAAGTTTGCCTGTTCCAGCAATCACGCTGTCCAGATTGAAACTCATTCCACACAAATTGCTTACTGCCCTTATCGTGTTAAATCACATCTACTCTTTTCCTCTGTTGCACACCCTACTTGTCTTGATCTCTTTTTAAGGCCTTGGACACGCCCTGCTTGTGTACTTCCAAACCTCATCACACTTTGTTGTGAATCTATATATGCCTGACATCCAATGTAAACTTGCTGCAACACCACCCAACACAGAACCCACGACAAGTTTCAGACCACAATTTAAATAATCTTTAATTTTTATAAATATAAGTATTTACTCAATTGCAAAGCCTCCATGTAACGAAATATTTACCCCACCTGTCCAACTAACTCTTCATCAGCTAAGGGTTGATTACCTTGCACCTGTGATCTTATGCCAGATGACCCATGAAGCCAAATGCTTGTTTCCTCCTTTAATGTCGTGGTGCACATTACCCCTATGTCAATGTTGATGTCTCTTCTGTTCAATTATAACTTCAATGCTTGTTCAACAGATATTTATCTGTACTATTTTGTAAGTTTAAAACTTAGGCATTCCTCACTTATTAAATATATGCAGTCATGTTGCACTTACATATGCACATTGTACCCACTCCGACGTCTGTGTTAGAAAATAAAGAGATGTGCTCGTTTTTCCATAGACAATATAGCAATATTGTCACCCAACCATAGGTACAAAGGCCACTCCCGAGCACCTTAACCTTGACAGACAGAATAATTCCGGAAGTAGACCAATAGCCAACCAAGGTAGCGCACCTTTCTCCAAGGCTAGTGCACCAAGCAAGAATAACCAAAGACCAAGAAGAAAGTCCAAACCATAACCAAGAGAAAGTCCAACCAAAAGCCAAAATCTCAGTTGCAGCAGCAGCTGCAGCTGCACTCCCTCTCCAAACTTGCACACCACTAGTCTTATGCAGTTGCGAGAGTGAGAGTGACAAATGAGCTCTAGCGC
>JZKD02S1604733.1:131032-145130 GCA_000966675.3 Picea glauca | reverse complement strand
CACAAAAGGGGATTGATCTAATGAATAATACATCAATAATAATTAGAATACTCTTTGCAGTTACAATATTTCAACAATATGGATATTTGAAGATTGACTAAGATGAGATGATGTCTTATTACACAAGTACATGTAATATCTATACATATGAAGAGGGAGGGTGCGACCAATAGCCGTGCGTCTGCATTAAATAATTACAATAATAAACACCCTCTCTTTTGTTACTTTTTCTTGAACAATCTAATCGACAAAGTTTCCAATGACCAATAGTCGTGCCTCTTTATTAAAAATTACAATAATAATAAGGTGCATTACACCCTCTCTTTTGTAACTTTTACTTCAATAATCTAATGGACAAAGTTTCCATCGGGGAGCTCTTCCTCCATTCCTTTGGGTTTTCAGGTACAATCCACTTGGGCATGAAGGTGCCCCCACTCTTGGCCCTTTATTTCTGTCCTTGTGTTTTACTATCTCAGTTATGTCTGTAGCTGCAGTGGTAGTGCCATTTTGGATACAGGCACACTGCATGTACGAACCATATGATTGTGGTTGACAAAAATTCTTAAGACATGGAAACATTGTTGATCTCAAGTTCAACTGTTCCTTATATGTCTGTTGCAATTTCCTTTTACAATTAGAAAGATAGACATGGGAAGGTTCTGAAGAGATATGCCATTCATGTATTGGTTGCATGTCGGTTTCTTATGTTTGCATTAAGGAATTGGTTGTTGCTCAAAGCCCCCTCCATTTTCTTGAATGGTTGCTGCTGCAGATTAGTGTTATGTCTTAGATAACAGTATAGCTGCAGACAGTAAGCTGGAGGCTAAAGAAATATATTATGCATACTGACTTTTGGGGTTACTTAGTTGGGTCCAGGAGGGATTCGATGCTAGTTAGTTGGCATGACATGTGAATATTCTTACCTTAATCTTTTTAATATTTATTCAGTAAACTGCGTTAAGGCTCTTATCCCTTGATTTCCTTTATTCTATTTAATGTGGTGATTTGTATGAATATATTTGATGGGGAACGATGCTATAGCCACTGTCTTGCTGTACTGTGACATGCTGATATTCGTCTGTTGCATTTTATCATCTTGGTATGATTTTGTTTTCTTTTATTTCTTAAGTAATATTAAAATACGTAGCAACATTTACATAACAATTTGTTGAATATCATATCCCTGAAATTTGCATACTTGTTATGGATTTTTATGCATTCTAACTTCTTGACTATTTTATTAGTATAAAACATCTTTATCATATGTCACTCAAAAAATGCTAAAATTAGTGTAATGAGTTAAAAATGAATTATAATTACAGTTTAGATGCTTAAATACAATTGTGAGTGCAGTTCTCTTGCTTTGCCTGCAATGGTAATGAGCCATTATGTATGGTCTCGGCACTTGCTATTGCCTTCAATAATGTTTTCAGTTAATTAATATGTTGTATTTTGATGTGGTTGTGTTAGTTGCTAGCAATCTCATTGAGTGCATTTCAACAGATATTGGTGTATGCTTTTTAGTGCTCTTTATGCTATGTGTACAATCTCTGATTGAAGCACAAGGATATTCTGCAATTTGCTTTAAGTTTAATTAAGCTATAACATAGGGAAAAACGGACCAAGTGGTGCATAAGATTCAGCATTTGTAACTTATATAGTTTCCTTTAAAACTAATCGTAGACTTGGCTTTAATTTGGTTTTAACACGAAAAAGGTAATAGATGTTATGAAATAACTTGAATTTGCTGAAGCTACTTGAATACCCAAGGATCTGGTTCATTTGAGCTTAGCTACTTTTTTCTGTTTCAATAGGTTTATACACTCAAGGTTGAAGGAATTGCATTCCGCTTTTTGCCAGATCCTGTCCAAGTTAAATATGCATTACAGGTGAGATTTTATCTTGCATTTTATTGTGCCTCTCTAATATTTAAATTGGTATATCACCTTATTCTTTAGTTTAAGCCAGGAAAACAAAATTAGCAATTCCACCTGTCTAATATATTGAGAAATAATGCATTTTATCATATGAAGGGAAAACATGCTTGTGAATCAAGATTGTTTGGAGAAAAAGGTTCCATAGATCATCTATTATAGAAGGAAAAAAGTCTTAAGTTACTGGATGTGCCCTCCTCTGCCTCCAGATCCATCTATATCCAGTATGGATACAGCTGGGATATGGCTGGAATACGGATCCTGTCCGGATATGGGCTGGGACTCAACTGGCACAGAAATCCCAGCCATATCCTTTAAAAACTGAAAAGAGAGAGAAGAAAACAGAAATACAGGACTAGAGCTTAAAGTTAAAGATGTAACATGTAGATATGTATCTGATACGTCATTTCACACCACTCATGCAAGTTTTTGCTGGAATTTACCTCAAATTATGAATAATTCTGTGAGGGGCAGATTTTAGGGTTTGAACAGCAATTTGAATGTGGTTTATCTTCCTTGTTGGCTGAGTTAAAGGATGATTTTTTTTCTACATAGGCACTGTATATATATGTGTGCACACACACACACATATACACATGAGAATTAGGATGGGAGAGGATGGAAGAGGAGGAACTAGTGGATTTCTCACAGGATCCCTTGGAGAATCTATGTGAAGGTTTCATCTTCCTTTCATAGGAAGAAGTAATTGGGGCATGGGGAGGAAGGGGGACCTGCTATTCTGAAGATAAGACATTGGAGGAAGTACTAGATGTGACTAAGGGCTGCTGCATTTTGTGGAAGGGGAGGACTATTTACTCTCCTAGGAAGCAAATTATCAGGGATGGTATTCATGGTGGCCTAAGGAGGGGATACTTGGGGCACCAAAGATCTCTTTGGTGTCCAGTAGGATCAAATCTGGGATAGGATTCAGAGATGGGATGGGAAACATTTGAAGTAGAGACATACTTATTACATAAGGTATATTGCCTTCGGGGCCTTCCATGGACAAAGACTTTGAAGTTGGGATTGTTATCACAAGATCTAGCACCCTTGTGCAAAGCCTATCACAAGGAGCAAGACAAGTGTAACTTTGGAAATACTTGCCATTGTCACCTTAACAATTACTTCCCTCGTTTTAGTGAAGGATGAAATCCAACACAAGGGAGGCTTCCCTGACAACCTCAAGGAATCCTATAGCAAGAATGGATCAAGTCTACGTCCTCCTATATTGGTTACTCAAACACACCACCACTAGGTCAAGGTAATCAAGGTAAGGACAAGGTGGTTTAATAGAGAAATTTCCAGATTTGTATATGTGAAGGATCTTGGACAATTAATGATATTAGACAAGTCAAAACAAGTCAAAGAGATGCCCCAAACACTATAAATCGAGAGAAAAGCTATGGCTGTCATAAAACTTGCATTTAAGATGATTACTTCAGCAATATGACAAGTTACAACAGCAGAAATAAAACAGCCCTTTAAATAAGTCAAGCATACAATAGGTTAGGGCTGGAAATGCAAGTTAAAACTAGGGTTTTAATAACAATCACTTGCTGAAATGTAAATGGCATGAAACATGCTCAAAACGTCCAAGACGTCAAACCCTAGTAAGCTGAAAATTACAACAGCAATGCAATAAATGATGTCAAGGTATGTTCCAAGGTGAAAGATGCCAATGAACTCTAGACGTCAAGCTAGAAATGGCTGAAAATTGAAGGGATATTGCAAATAAACCTAATCTAACCATAAAATATTAAAGGAGAAGGGAAATTAGGGTTTAAAGTCACTTAAAGACTAGTGCCATCCAATTTCCTTGGACATATGGAGTCAAATCATGCACTTTCTTGGAGAGCAAGGGTGAAAGGAAGACCTAAGAACTAAACCCTAGGGTAGTCCACTACAAACCCTAGGTATTAATCGTTTATGAGGACAAATCAAGGTAGTCCACTACAAACCCTAAGAGGCTGTTCTATGTCTTCTAGCAACCTTTAGCAAAGAGATCAAGATGGATCTTTGGTAAAACGCTAGGGTAGTCCACTACAAATCCTAGAACTTTAACCTATAAGAATAGAAGTAGGGTAGTCCACTACAAACCCTAGAAATATCCTTATGTCCTTTATCAAGCCTCAACAAAATGATTGCAAGGGAAGGTAGTCCACTACAAACCTTCCTAGGGTTTCAAGACAATTTATTCAAGAAAAATGCAAGATAACATGCAATATCACCACTTTGATATAACATCCACTTAATACATCCAAGAAATAAAACAATATAGACTTGAGAAGAACACTTACTAGATAAATCAATGTTCACCATGAAGCCCTAGCCAAGAAATCATCCATCAAAAACTTGAAAAGCATCCACAAGATCATCTCTAAGAGAAGGCACATAAGTCATCCACAGTGAAAGAGAAAGATAGAAGACAAGCGTAGTAATGATTCTCCACAATTTGAGTTATGATTTACAAAAGGTAGTGCTCCCTCTATATATATGAGGTAACCAAGCATTGCATCTCTCTATGAAGCCCCTAAAACATGAAAATCCATGATAGAAGGTGGATATGTCTTAGGCCGACCCCCAAAATGCCTCGAAAATAAAGATACAATGCAAAAACACGAAAAACGTCCTCCTAAAAGGCCACATGTGTGGGTGAAAGAGGCTCTAAGAAGGTTTCATCATCCTCTGATGTGGTGCAAAATCCTCCAAAGGTCATGTCTCTCCCCAAAAGGTGCAAAGCATCGTCAAAAGTCATGCCTCCTCATCAAGGTCACATCCCCTCATCCAAAGGTGTCAACTCATCATCACAAATGTTAGGTTGGCTCAAGCAAGCCTCAAATAACCCTCAAGCATGAAATCATCGTCATGTGTGCAACCAATGATCAAATTTGAAGGGCTACTCTTAATTTTAAGTTGAAGGGTATATATTCATTTAACCCTTCCATGATGAAAAGTAGAAAAAGTAGTTGTACTTCAATTTACAAGAGTTAACTAGGTACAGATTTAAAATAAAATATTTTAATTAAAATATTTCCCTTCCAATTATTTAAAATGTTAAAATTTAATGAACAACCATATAGATAAATTGAAATTTCAATAGAAAGTAATAACAATCATACTTTGTAACTTCAAATATAATCTTTTGATGTGTTATATATACATTAATAATAATAATAATTCATAACCATTGAACCATGTTTTATTTGGAGGAATTTTAGAGTGTTAAAAATGATAATATAAAACTTTGAAAACAATCACAAAACCAAAAATTTTTGTGAACACCCATATAAGAGAGGATGTAATCTATGTACCCATATGATGGATGGGCACTACATCTTATATTCATATTTTGAGCATACCTCAATCCTGCTTAACCACAAGAGTTGTGTTCATTCTCGACCTCATTTGAAAACAAGAAATTCTTGTAGATCTCGAGGCCTTTGTTGAAGGGTGATAATTCTATCAAAATGCTATAAAAGCAAAAAAGAGACCATACTTGCATTATAGGCCTCTAGGAATATGACAATCTAGCATGATTGCATCCATTGCTTATTATTTAGGTTAAGATGTTTATGATTTGGAGCTTCCCAATATTCATAGAAACACAAAGCTAAAGGAAATTATTCATCAAGACCACCAAGTATGTTTTTTTAATTGAGGATAATGATTGTTCACTTTGTCTCTCAAACCATCCGAAAATGCATGAAAGAGTAGGGCATAATCCGTAATGCTTAAGTTTGATGACAATTAAAATTGTGTTACCTTCTCCCTAGCTTTCTTAAGAATCCCACCCAACTTCAAAAATATTATTCCAAATATTAATGCTACAAATGATAAGTCTCCTTGATATTGGGCTTGGGGTGAGGCAGGGGAAAAGAGAGCTCTGGGGAATTCTCAAAATATTTGCAAAGTATCATCACACTGATGTCAATGTTGCTACAAACAAGAAGAAGAAAGTGAAAGAGTGTGATGGATAAAGGTGCATGGAATTGGGAAAAGGGGAATGATCATTTTGGAGAACAGAGGAGTGAGGATTTGATGATGCTATAAATTGAATGAATAGAATCAGAATTCTCGTTGTTGTAGTCCTAATTTTAGGTTTTGTGATGTTGACAAGGTTCATTTTGTGCAAGTTCATAACTAAACTTAATCAAGAACATACAAGTTAGAAAATTTCACTAAGCTTAGTAGAGTTTTTAATCCCAAACGTTATCATTAAATTGTTTAATGTGAAACAAAGAAAAACTATGCATTATCTTTATTATGAGCTTGACCAAACTTGTACAAGATTGGTGGATTGTTGAGAGAATTACATCCAATTCTTAGTTATGTGTTTTGTTCCCATTATCTGTTGTATTAGTGGGGATTCCATGAATTGCATACTAAGTGGTTGAGAGGCCTGCTAATGTGCTTGAATAATAATCATATTAGATACCAAAGCTATAACTATGTCATGAATTTTAATAGGTAAACACATAGCATTTTCTCTTCGAAATTGACATTCAACAACTCATTTGTAATTAATCTTACTAATAAGCTCCCAATGTCATTACAACTTAGATACATGGCTTGTGACTAATTGTTTTGGTTGTTTACAGAGCCAAGAGTGGAGGCAAATATAACAAAGAAAATAGAATTATGACGAGTGTCAAAGGCAACGATAACAAAGAAAATGGAATCATGACGAGTGTCAGAGGAAACAATAACAAAGAAAATGGCATTATGGCGAGTGTGGGATTCGAAAACATGAAGTATGTAAACTAAATGTGATGCCAATTTCCATATTGACAATAGAAAATGCTCATAACACATGAATTTAAGTGGGGATTTACAAAAGCAAGGTGTCTAAGCTTCTTTGGAAGCTTTCATTAAGTAACACATAAAATGGTGCATACACCAATACGGTGGTAGGATATTTATCTAGGTGTGAGCTATGTGCTGGCTTTAATGTTGTGGGAGGGTACACATTATCAAGGAATAGATAAGAGCCAAATATAATAGAGATGATTTTAGTCTTTAGATGCCAAAGGAAATTATTTTGTGATGAACCAATGCTTATTGACCAACCAAGCATTAACATTAGAGATGAGGACATTGATGGGTTATTGAAAATATGACCCTTTTGACATTTTATTATATTTGTTGTCCATAAATGACAAGTGATTTAAAAAATTTACATTTTCTTGGAAGGGTGTTTTTTGAATTACCCTTCTAGGATGGGTTTGAACCCCTTGGAAGGGCTAGGAAGGGTTCAATTTTGATCACTGTGTGCAAGTCTTGGGCTCTCAGTGTGACGTCATGATGGATAAGTGCTCCATAACCTCTCCAAAGAGGTGTACCATCCTCGTCAAAGGCAATGGCATCCATCCAAACCCTAACATCTTCAAAGGGGTGCAACGTCCAGGGCGTAGGCTTCCTGCCCCCTGAATGACACATCAGGCTATATCTGCAACGTCCCAGCCCATCCGTGCAACGTTCCAAGTCCAAGAGGTGCTGAAAGGTGTTAAGAGGCATGCCAAGTCATCATGTAACCCAACGCTCATCATTAGGGCTCCAACGTCCTCCATACAATGTGCAATGTCCTGAGAGAAGCATCATCGATGTTCTTCAAAGTACCTTATCAATAGTGCATCATCATTAAGCAAGGCTCAAAGAAGTCAAGTGAGACCAACCATCACGGAAAAAAGAGTCATTAGAATCATAAAAAGTAGGCCGCAATTTAATAGAAAGGCCACGTAAGCAATTCACCAGGTATCTTCTTCAAACTTCACACTAGCTTAAGACTTTATGCAATTTGGCAAGTTTAGGTATGGGAGGACCATCACAAGACCCTATTAGGTGTCTCGGTACCCAAGTAGAGGAGTAGTTCCCGAGAAATCCATCATAGTGTTAGTATGAGTGAATGATATGACATAAGGTTTTCTTCATGGTCATGGTGTCATTGACATGCAAGGCAACATGTGAGGTTCATTTCCATAAGTGCCTTTGTAGAGGGAGCGCTTGGTGCAATGAGTTACCCTTTCCTTGGCGGTGTTTCTTTCCACCCCTATTCTTTCCTTTTGATATTCATTAATTGCTTTGCAAGACCCTTTTTAGGTTTATGCATTTATTTTACTGGGATTCAATTAAGTCCTTTTAATTTGATATGCATTAAGTGCATTAGGACTTAGGGTGATGGCCTCATAGCGAGCGGGTACAACTCAAGTTGATCTTTGGCTTTTGATTTATCATTTGCATCCCATTTCATTTTCCATTCTTTTACTAGTTGTGTCAACCTTGGGTATTCAAGCCACTTCTTCTCATAGGAGGATGAAGGTACAAACCTTTTTGGGATACATGTAATAACCACTTTCAAAAGGTAAGACAACGGGAGGAATATGGATGGAATGTGTTAAGTATGGAAGGGAACAATATGTTACCCTATTAAGGCCTCCCGATAGTACCCCTGTTCCCCAAGAGTGACAACACTTGACTAGAGCACATATGATGGCCACCAAGGTGAAACAAGTCAAAAAGCATAACTTCTAAGCATCATGATCGATTATTTGACTTCAACCCATGATTCGCACCTAAATGCCTATTGCATTAAATGTAACACTTTGTGGAAAACAATGTCTAATGTACCTCATGTGTGTTGGACCACCATCATCGGATGAACATGCTGATCAAGTGAATGAGCTGAGCAATGATAAGGGGGGAGGCATTTGAGGGGCTGCTATCTGTGGAGAATGTTGATCGTCATATTTGGGAACACTGTTTGCAATGTGGATCATGAGGAATGATCTACTCTAGTTAACCCTAGGTGAGGGGGTAACACCATCTTTCAGGAAGGTACCGATCATGAGAAGATATCCCCTATTTCAAACAATGAGAGGCGACATTCTCCTCCTAGAGTCTCATCTTATAGGGTTTTTTGAATGGTCATCAAATCAAGGGCATGGGAGGCTTTGGATTATCATTCCAAGATTATAGAGTCAATCGTCTTTGATGATTGAAGGACCTACTAGTAAGTAGATGAAGCTATTCATAACCTCAATTGTGTGGATGAATTCTTAGTAGTGGGTATGTCAAGAGTCAAACATGCAAAACCCTCTGTTAGGGTTCTACCCTAACTCCTGTAGGTATGGGTACTTAGGTTCTTAGGAGTGAGTTAATTACTTACGGTGGTTATTCTCTTTGAATAAGGCCCACTAGGTAGTTGGTGTGTGGTTAATTAATGCAAAGGGCCATCCTTATTGAATAAGGCCCGCTAGGTAGTTGGTACTCATTAATGAATGTGGTGTAGTTATTATTGTAGGGGCCACTAGTGGTCGGGGTTTGCAATAGATAGAAACTAAATGTAGAGGTAGAGAGCTATATAATCTATTGTCAAGAACTATCATTGTATTGGAGCTTTGCTTATTTGGAGGTTGTCCCCTCGAAGAGGCATGCACAGATTGCTCACCTTTTGGAATATCGATAAAAGGATTATTATTCTATAGGTTCAATACTCTCTCTCTATTTCCTTTACTTTCTACATTTTGAATTTCCTTGGATAATTGCTCTTATTTCTTTGCTTTTGATATGTAAGTAAGTGGTATCCGAGCACTTTCCTATGCCAACATGCACCCAAATTTAAGAGATTTTCCTACGTTGGAGACATGTTCCAATGTCTATAAACACGTAGACCTATCATTTAGAAGGTAAAATTGTGGTTAGGAAGCATACATGCATGGAATTCAATTGGGGTCACCTAGTTGGATTCCCTTGTACAACTCTCTTGGTACACGGTGAATGGTACTTCGGTAAACATAATTTGTTTACATATTCGATCTTCCACATACCCTCGGGTATATGTGACCTAGGCATATTTGAGACCATCCCTACAAAAGCCTTCAGTCGTTTATCACTATAGTACATCGAGAACAACACTCAAGGTGATCACTCTTTCCTACTTGGGAATTGAGTAGTATGGCTAAGGGTACGATAGATCCTCCTTATCTAAAACTGTGATAGATCGACCGAGTACTATTGTTGGAAACCCTAAGATGTAGTAAAAAGCCACAACACTTGATATGCTCTTGCTCTTAGGACCATGCGAAACCTCTACAACACAGACAATGGAATTCCTACAGAACTTGGAATATCAAGAATTTGAGAATTTTGCTTGTACAATAACCCTTTTGGCAACAAAAAATAAAGTTAGGGAGTGGTCCTTGGTTTGCATGCACCAATGTGGTTGACCTATCTCAAAAGAATTCTCATGCAAATCCGATCATGTTGGTATAGCTCATAGGTAACCCTTTCGATGTGCCCACGTAGTCCCATTATTGCCATTTGAAACATGACCATGGTTACAAACATCACCCGATTGGAAGACAAGATATAGGCCCTCTTGGACTTAAATGAGCAACTTCAGAGCAACATCAACATCTCCACATTCCAAACCACCATCAACCATCAATTGGAAATTTGRAATGATTGATCAGGGTAGATGGAAAGTGGTAAATCTTAAGCGAGCCACGGTCGTTGCATGAAGCCATCGTTTTATGACAATCAACCCAATACGATGCACAAACTTCCTAAGTTAGATATAAATAAGTTAAATGGCTCTGATCCAACTATATGGGTGGGTCAGATGGAACATTACTTTTCCGTCTAGGGCAAAGTTACCAGAACCGGACCGGTCATTGAACTAGTCGACCCAAAAAACCAGAACCGGGAAAAAACCGAAAAAAACCGGATCAAAAAACTGGTCACTAAAAATACATAAAATATTCAAATTTTGAAAAACAAATACATATTCATGTGTATCCATGTGAATCCAAACCATTATACACAAATTTGCAAAGTTTWAAAAAAAACCCTAAATTTWAAAAAAATTGTGAATCCCAACCCTAAATTAAAAAAAAAAGCTAAATTCCCCCTACCTTTTTTACCCACGGGTCATCTTCACRGAACCGGCCGGTTCAGGCAAAAAAACCGGTTCCGTACGGAACCRGTTAGGGGCGGTTTGATGGGGAGGTTCAGACCRRTGGAGGCTCAGAACCGGTTGGACCGGCCGGTTTTATCGGTTCCGGTTCGGTTCTTATAACACTGCTCTAGGGTATTGGTGATGAACATTTGAAACTTTGAGTGGGTGTGTTGTATTTGGATTGGGAGCATTGGTAATGGTGGCAATGGCATAGGAAGGCATATTAGGGGTACATTTCTTGGAACTAGTTTGTGAAGGCCTTCTATGCTCAATTTGTCACTCATTTTAATTTTGTGGGGATTGCTTCTTTTGAGCGATTGACAATCATAATAGAAGGTTTGATTGATGAGTTTTTCAAGGCTTGTTTTACTAGTGGTCTCAAGGAGGAGATAAGATGACAAGTAGAGATGTATCAACCAACTACCTATTTCGAGGCCTCTCAATTAGCTTGCGCACGCAGCTTGTGGCAACTTCCCAGTGCAAACATCCCAATTTTGTTCAAACTCTAAAGGCCATGTCCTAACTTTGTGCGACCTCCACATCCCCCTCTGCCCCTTAAGGTCCACAAGTTGATTCATGCAGAAATAGAAGGGCATCAACTCAAAGGTCTCTACTATTATTGTGATGAAATATGTTCTCAAGGGTATAAATGTTAGGAATATAGATTATTTGTCTTTGATATGGTCTCATTTGGCAATCAAAGGAAATTTTAGACAATGATGTGATCGAGATGGATCCTGTGGAGATTACACCCCTTACTGATGAAGTTCCCATTCAAGAGCATCCTTGTGAGGCACCACAATTTTCAATTCATGCTTTGGCGGGCATTACATCTCCCTAACCTTGAAGTTGGTAGGCTATATCAAGAACATGAAGGTGATTGTCTTAATAGATAGTGGTAGTACCCACAATTTCAATCATTGGCAAGTAGTTGAAGAAACACACTATTATGTCCATGTTGTTCACAATTTTCAAATCATTATAGCCAATGGGGGCATTATGAAATGTGGTGGTAAGTGTGAGAATGTGAAACTCCAAATGGGTGACTATCTCTTGAAATCTAACATGTTTTCCATAGAAATGGGAGGGTGTGATGTAGTTTTGGGTGTAGAACGGTTGCACACATTGGGCCCCATCATCATCGATTTCGAGGAGATATACATGAGCTTCAATAAGGAGGAACATTGATACACTCTCAAAGGTCTCCAAGCAGGCTCCCTCAAAATCATTAGTTCTCATTGTATGGAAAAGCTCCTAAAGAAGGGTTGCTCTGACATTATTGCCCAATTCAATGCCATCCAAGTTCTAGAGGGCTCCACACATATAGTTCACCCTGATTTGAAGTTGGTTTTGGAGAAACATCACTTGGTATTTGAACCACCCCAAGGCCTACCCTCATGTGGCAAGCATGATCATGGGATCCCACCGATTCCAGGAAGTCACTGCCAAATGTGCGTCCTTATGGGAATCCCTTTGCATAAAAAATTGAAATTGAAAAGATTGTTCATGAGTTGTTGGAAGCTAGATTGATACGTCCTAGTACTAGCCCATACTCCTTAGTTGTCATGGTTTTGAATAAAGAAGGCAACTGGCACATTTGTCTCGACTTTTGTGCTCTTAACAAGTTGAGGATTAAAGATAAATTCTCAATTCTAGTCATTGAGCAACTCTTGGATGAGCTTCATGATGCATAGTTCTTTAGTAAACTAGATCTTTGTTTTGGTTATCACCAAATTTAAATGAAGTAGATATTCCCAAGATTGCATTCCACACACATGAAGTACATTAAGAGTTTTTGGTGATGCTCTGCCTTTGCAATGCCCCATCCACTTTTTAGAGCCTCATGAACAAGCTCTTTCAACCCTTTTTGTGCAACATTGTGCTAGTCTTCCTTGATGATATCTTGATATATAGCAAAACTTGGGAGACACATGTGGCACATGTTGATCAAGACTTACAACTACTCCAGAATAACCAATTGTTTATCAAACATTCCAAATGTGCTTTTGGCGCTTATGAAGTGGACTATTTGGGTCACATTGTAAGTCGTGATGGGCTGCAAGTTGACCCCAAGAAAATCAAGGCAATTCAAGCTCGGGCATGCCCAAAGACACTAAAAAATTTGTGGTTTCTTTGATCTTACTGGCCACTACAGGGAATTTGTGCAAATCTATGGCATAATTGCAGCCCATTAACATCCTTGCTAAAAACATTGCTTTCGTTTGGAATGGTATAGCGAAGCATTCCTTTCATGTCTTAAAGGAAGCTATTTGTACTACTCTAGCCTTCGTAGTATCAGGCTTTACTAAGACTTTCATCCTCGAATGTGATGTCATCGACAAAGGTATTGGGGTAGTGTTGATGCAAGAAGGGAGCCCATTGGCGTTCACCAATAAACAATTGTGTGATAAAAACTTGGGCAAGTCAACATATGAAAAAAATGATGGCCATCCTTCATGCAATCTACACATGGCGCCCTTCCCTAATTGGGCGTCATTTTTAGATCAAGATAGATCATCGTAGTTTGAAGAACTTATTCTAACAACATTTTTCTTCACTAAAGTAGCAAAAGTGGGTCACCAAGATGTTAGGCTATGATTATGAGATCATCCACAAGAAGGGCAAGGAGAATGTGGTGGCGGATGGCTTGTCTTGGAAGTATGAAGAAGAAAGGGTCCCTATTGGCCTTATCCTTATTGGTGCCTGACTGGATAGCAGAGGCACACCCATAATGGTTGGTTGATGCTAAGGTTGTCCAACTTCTCTAACAACTACAGGTAGATCCAAACCCTCCTACTGGCTGCACTTGGTAGAACGACACATTATGGTATTAAGGGCGTATCTTTTCGGTGTAGACTTTTGCTTTAAAATCAAGGGTGTTAAAGAATTGCATTCATCTCCCACGATGGGTCACTTTGGCTTTTAGAAAATGTATGAATGGGTTAATCTTTTATTCATTTGGAATGGCATGAAGAATGACATTCGTACCTTCGTGGCTAAATGCGACACATGTCAAAGGAATAAGGGTAAAATAGTGAAGCCATCTAGGTCATTGTTGTGTTGAGAGGCGCTCCACAACCTAATGGGGGGGGATGTTGTCACGTAACCTGACGTATGTGACAACAAAATAAAGTTAAGTAAACATTAACTAAAAGAAATTGCATGTCGGTTGCATTATACTTGGAAAAAACAAATGTGTATATATATATAT
>JZKD02S1604733.1:114775-126563 GCA_000966675.3 Picea glauca | reverse complement strand
CCTTTATAGAGGGTGTGTGGCACCTTCGTTTGCGATGCACTTTTTCCAAGCCCATCTTCTTACCATTCTTTATTTCTTTCATGTTTTAAGGAACAAGTTGAAGGCCATTGTCCTGGCTTGGTGTCTAGATAACAACAATTTCATTCACAAATACCTCGCGGAGATGAGAAGGCTGGCTCGTGATGAGACGCCATTTCTCTCAGTCGTGTAACTAAGAGCCACTACCCTGGCTTGGTGACCAGATGATGGTAATGTCATACCGCTAAATACCCATGATCATGATAGGCCGACTCATGATGAGACCTCCCATCCTCCAACTAACCCCTTAAGCATTAACTATCATTTATTTCTTGTGGGTCCCCCATTTCTTATAGAGAAGCGTTTCATTTCTTTCTCGAGGATCCCTGGGCGAAGCATCTGGAAGGTCTATATTTAGGCTTTTATCTTTTTAGCCAACAACAATCCCTCTAGGCCTTTAGCCCCTTCTTCCTATAAATGAGGTACATGCACTTCTTGGGTCACTAAAGTCAAAGGGCCTAGAAGAGGGCAATATGATGGGAATGTAATGAGCAAAAAGTGGTAAGTGTGGTCGGGAATGGTACGACAACCCCTTAGGGGACCATCACTCACAAACCTTCCCCAAAGGTTGGCCACTTACTAGGAAATCTACGACACTCACCAAGGTGAAACAAGGTCAAAAGCATAATGTCCAAGCAGGCGTTCTATAATCAAAAGCAACTTAAATACAACATGTTTAAATGCCTCAAATATTAGGGTGATTACCTGCCACAATACCTGACATGTACTGCATGGAGCAAGACCCATCTGCCTTCCAGAAGCTGGCTGGTGTGGTGGATGTGCTGACAATGGATCAAAATGTGGTGATAGAGCGGGCTTCCGTATGTACAAGTGGACACTGCTAGTCATGTGGTCTCTCGACACTCCATATCTGCAACCTCAGGGGCCTCGAGACATCATCTCCTTGGTTATCCCACAAAATGGGGATAACAAGGCCCACAATATCCACAGAGGTCACCAACCTAGGGACTTGCCCCTGCGACCTCCTACTTATAAATTCACAACACTCAATCGCTTGAACTAACCCTCCGGGCTTATCTATCCATCTCTCTCTCTCTCTCTCTCTCTCTATATATATATATATATATATATATATTTTTTTTTTTAATTCCGTGGAGAAAATCTTTATATTTTTATGATAAAAATATACATTACAGTTCCAAAACGGGAATTCTGATACAAGTCCTAAATGGGACTTCAAATTATTTGCCACCAAAACAACATCATAGTTTTGAATTACCCCAACAGTCTTTGCCTATTCAAAAATCTCAAAATACAACTAATCACAATTAGAACTCCATGGAAACGAGTTCCTCACTCTTGCTAGACTCATAGATCCCGCAGACGCCTAAGGGTAAAGCCAAAGCCTCTTTTGAAAGAGCATCAACTTGAGAGTTTAACTTTCGATAGATATGATTACAAGAGTACCATTCCATAGCGTTAACATCTTGTTGAATGTCCTGCAATAAAAATTTTAATCGGATATCATCCATGAAGACCTTTCCATTTACCCAATCAACTACCAATTTGGAATCACCGAATATTTGCACCTTCTTGATGCCCTTCTTGTTGATGAACTCAAGCAACGTCCATAAGCCAATAAATTCGGCCCCGGTATTGGTTCCTCTGCCAAGGGAGTATTTGATGCGAATGTAGTGGGACGAAGAAAAATGAAGAACAACTCCAACGCCGCATCTAGGAGGGTGACCCTGCGATGCGTTGTCAAAGAAACCCCACAACCCACCTTCCAAAAGATCGGGCAGGATAGAAATTCTAGACTTTTGTTCTTTAACCTCCAACTTGAACTCCTTTGCAATTTTTAACACCAGTCCCGCCAGAACTTTGGAGGGCACAGCCTCATCTTTGAATATTCTAGAATTGCGTGCCCACCAAATGGAATTGACAAAGATACAAGGAAAACCTTTGAATAACTTGACAACTTTATCCGCATGCCAGTGCTTGAAACATTCATTGAGGGATGCACTGTTCCACGGATTTGATTGACCAAGATCATCCTTGATTAAGGATATCACTCTGACTGAGAAAGGACAAGAGATAAACAAGTGGAAAGTCGTTTCCTCTGCATCCATACATAGTTTGCAAATGCTGGGACCAATCTAGCCTCTTTTGACACGGTTATCCCACGTAAGAAGTCTATTGCTAATGGCTAGCCAAGACATAATCTTACTTTTGAGCGGAGCCTTGAGCTTCCAGATAGAAGCCCACCACCACTTCCTCTTAGTGACATGCTGGGCCTCCATGTGTGCCTGATAGCCTAATATGGCTATATAATCCCCATAACTCGGATTTCTGGTCTAGACGAGAGAGTCCTCTTCTTCCTCATTAACCCTGGCGTGGTTCTGATCCAAAAGATCGACGTATTGAGACCATTCTATTGATTCCTATGTTGAGAGACTGAGCTCGACTGTCGACTTCCAACCTGATCTTTACCGCGTCTAAGGGGATCGGGCTGTTACATCCGCTAGAGAGAATATGCCGACTTCCCGCAACTTCCTAATCAGTGGATCATAGAGGGAATAGTCATTTTCAGAGCTCGCCCATGGATCTTCCCCAACTCTCACTTTTCTTCCATTACCGATCTTCCATGCCGTCCACTGCCTGACCTTGGGGAAGGCTCAGACGAGAGCCCTACAGACTATGGACCTTGAGGAAGGTTTGCGAGGAAGTCTAAACCAATCCTCGACTGCTAGTCCTTTCATATACTTGGATTTCAAAATGCGGCCCCACAGGCCTTGATTTTGTATCAGTCTCCAAAGACTACGAGGCTTGAGGGATTGGGTAAAAATAAAAATATTCTTAAGGCCCCAGCCACCAAGGTGCTTAGGGAGCGCACATTTGGACCATTTCACTAGGGGAAGTTCACCAGTTGCTCTTGATCCGACCAAGCTTAGCTTTGTGATTCTAGCTAAGGTACCTTTAGGGATGGAGACGATAAACGACCAATAAACTGGTATGCTTTCTAAAACAAATTTAACAAGGGTGAGCCGTCCTCCTCTTGACAAAGATCGATTGGTCTAGTGCGAGATACTATCTTCTACCTTCTTGCTTAACCAAACCCTATCAATGAAAATATATTTATTGGGTTTAATAAAAAATCCCAAATATTTGAGTCCCACATGAAAGTCTTTGAGAGGATAAGAAAACTGTTCTTTGATCAAAGGCTCATTAGAGGATGGGATTTCATTTAAGAGAAGCTAGGAATTCTCTTTTTTTATAACCATTCCGGTAGCCCTGCAAAAGAGATCAAGAATGCTGCGAAAAGTCTTAGTGTCAACTAGAGATCCATTAGAGAAACATAGGACGTCGTTGACAAATAGTAAATGAGTAAGACTCTCGTGACCAGTCACCAGAACACCTTTTAAAAGTCCGTTGGATTTTGCATCTTTGATTAGCATGCTCAAGGCCTCTGCTACAAGGAGGAACAAGAAAGGGGCCAAGGGACAACCTTGACGAATTCCCCTTGAGGCGCGAAAGAACCCAGATGGCGAACTATTGATGAGCACTGCAAAGGAGGGGTTATGAATACATCCTATAATCCATTTTACCACAGAAAGTTCCATCTTGATATGTATTAAAACCAACCTTAGATAAGTCCAATTTACTCTGTCATATGCTTTGGAAAGATCCAATTGAAGTCTAGAAGCCGCTTGCTTTTATGAGTGTAGACCAAGTGTAGCGCTTCTTGAGTTAGTGACACTGTGTCATGAATCTGTCTTTTATGCAGAAATACGAATTGCTCCTCGGAAATAATGTCACTGAATATGGGTTTCTGTCTTCCTGCTATTATCTTAGCAATACGTTAATAGATGACATTACAGCATGAGATAGGCCTAACATTCCACAAAGTTTTGCCATCCTGTTTTTTGGGGATCAGAGCAATGAAGGTGGAGTTAAAAACTCCCAGGACTTTGCCATCCCTCTGTGATTCACAAACCACTTTGAGTAAATCTTCCTTAATCAACTCGTAAAAATCAACGTAGAGTTCTACGGAGGGACCGTCAGGCCTAGGACTCTTCCTCTTTTGCATGGAGACAAGGGTGGAGTAGACTTCTTTTTCTGTAACTTCCTCTATCAAACTCCTGTTCATTTCCTCGGTGAAGACACGTGGAAACTTGGAAATGACTTCCAAGATTTCTTGAATGGGACAACCGGGAGGTTCTTGGAAAAGAGAGCTAAAGTAATGAATGGCCTTAGACGCTTTTTCCTTAAAGGAATGAACGGTCGTACCATCCTTGGCTTGTATTTCCCATATCAAGTTGATGTTTTTTCTATATTTGGCGTAGTTACGAAAGAATTTGGTATTATTATCTCCTTCCTTAATTCAGATAGCTCAACTTTTAAGTCTCATTCTTTGCTCCTCTTGATTCATAAGAGAATGACAAGTAGCCTTCTTTTCCCGCAACAAAGCTAACTGCTCTTGGGTCCATACCCCTAAAGGATTATTTGTATGTAGTTTATCTATCAAGGATTCAACCTCTTTGAGTTGCTTGATCGACTTTTCCTTAAATTTCTTGGCCGCTGCCTTGACCCTGAGAATGTTGTTTGCGAATTGCTTCATGGTAGAGTCAGAGAAGGAAGAATTGAAATGAACCTAAGATGAAGTAATTACGAGTTTGAAGTCTTCCTCCTTGGACCAGTCAGGATTATATTTAAAAGGAGAGGGAGGAGAGCTATCACCTAAGCAAGCTTGAAAGAGAATGGGCAAGTGGTCGAAGATACCACCTGTGGACACCCAAGATTTCAAAGTTAGAGGACCACTGAAAAACTGTTCCGAAACCAAGAATCGACCAAATGTTTAGCCACTGCTTCGTCGCTAACTCGAAAGTTCCCCGCGGTGGGAGTCAATTTGGAGGGAAGAAGATCAATCAAAGGATGTTTGTCCAAGAAATAAAAAAAAAACCACTTCGAGCATCCCTTCGAGGGTTAACTCCCCATACTTCATTAAGACTGAGAGTAAAGTTGAAGTCGTCCCCTATCACGGTCAGAGGATCGTCAAAAGCACTGGAGTTGGCCATGTTGTCCCAAAAGGGATTCAGTCGGAGTAGGGGTCGTATATGTTTATGATGGTCCAAGGCTCACAGTGATTTTTGATTTCCAATTTGAATGAGATTGTAGAATTGAGAGTAGAAGTAGAGATGGCTTTACACAGGAGACTCCAACAATTGATTAACCCACTAGATTTCCGATTAGCGTCAATGGAGCAAAAGGCACAATTCTTAAGTCATTTGTCAAGAATGGCATTAGCCTTAACCCCTTGACACTTGGTTTCTTGAAGGCGATTCACCTCAGGATTGTGGCTCCAAATGAGCCGTTTGAGGGTGAGCTGTTTAGGGGTGTCCCCTACCCCTTTGGCATTGAACGAAATAACCTTCATGGGGAATGCCTCTTAAGGGCATTCCCCTCTTCAAGGGCCCTCGTTAGAGTTTTTTGGTTACCCTTACTGATGTCTAAAATGGCCTTCTGTTGAGTTTTCAACAGTAAAGACTTACACCTGATTAGGTTGGCCTGCACTAGGTCTAAGGCGAGCCCTCCTTGCAAAACACCTTCAGAAGATTTTATTGGGGAATAGGGTGGAACACGATATGAAACAGAGGATCCAATATTCCATATAATTGAAGAGGAATAAAAAATTTCAAAGAAAGGGCTGGTGTCTAAAGACACCGTTACAAAACTTAAGCAGAGCAGACTGTGATCAGAACATCATAGTGCATGTTGCACATCTTGATCTGCATGATCCGTTGCACAATCTCAATTCGCATGATTCATAATGACCCAAGGGGTCTCTTTTTATAGTCTCAACACATAACTGATTTCCATAGGATTTGGAAGATCTTGTCCACATATAACCTAAGTCTCCTGACACGAAGACACAGGACACAGAGGACACGGGAATACGAGTATCCGATACGGACACGACGACCCTCGAAGTCAGGACACGGGGGACACGTTGTATATATATATATATAATTTTAACATATATAAGACTACAAGTTAAAAATTACTGAAATAGACAAAATATTGATAGATCATAGACTATAGTAGATATTGATGAGTGATTCGGTGATACATCATGAACTCCAAAAAAGATACATCATACATCATACAAATCAATCAAACTCTAAACATCATACTCATAGATGATAGAACATAGACAAATTGATAGTCTGATACAGTGATACCGTATACAATGTACATGATACAAATAACCCACAGAACAGTGAGCATTCAAAGCATATTACCACAGGTTTGTCAACATGCATTATGCATACACAGTGCTCAAAGGAAAGGAATCGAATGAATGATCCACGTGTTCATGTCTTTAATATGTTTGCGCAAATTCTGCAGTAAAACAGTGATTAAGCCCTCATATAGTGTTAAAATGAATGTGATGTTAGCATATTGAGTTAGGTCGTTGCATCATGTATTGCATTGATTTGTTTCCAGAGGTGCTTTGGATGTTAGGTCTATCAAAATGTTTCAAGAAAAGCAATGGCACAAAACTGAAAATTAAACCATTCATGTGAACCCTTGTACCATTATCACAAGTTCCAAAGAGCTGGAAGAAAACACCTTGTGTGCTTATGTGAGTTTAGGGAGAGATATTACAAGAATATAGGGTAACTTTTGCATTTTAACTAATTTTTTCATTTTTGCTCTCTTCCTTCTTCGAGCAAACTTTGGTAGTTGCCCTTTCGTCTTGCTTTTGTGTGGCTATATCTGCTGGACCTTTCTTGCTTGTGTTTGTAAATTCTATTTTTTGACTTGCCATGCAACCTTTTATTAATAATTTTGATCTTTTGTGGACTGATTCTATTTTGGCCTTCTGTAGATGAAGTCAAAAGATTTGTCAAAAGCTTTTGATGGGGTACCTGTGTTTCAGGTAATGATTTTTCTTCCAGGCTTTGTTATGGTGTTACTCCTGCCTTTAATCTTCTTTGTTTCATTGGTTTGATCTTATTAATCAGGGATCTGCTGTGGAATTTTAAGCATGACTTAATGTTTAAACAATTATGATTTCTAATGCAGTATTAACATGCAGTCAGATCGCCTGGTTATAACGAAAAATAATCGACGGTTATATCCGCTCTACTTCTGCAAGGTTTGCTCATAAAACTTGTTATTCATAGAAACTGTTTATAACTGATATCATCTCTTTTTGTAACTTCTTTTTTGTAGATTATTTGTGTAAAGCCATAACTATATTCCAGAATATCAAATTTCAATGATCAGATGAATGATGTTTTGGGGTTTAATTATCCACCATGTTTATTGTGCTCTGTAACTTCTCTTTTATGGATGCCGCAGGAAGATTTAGAAAGAGAGCTTCTAAGGAATTTGAAGAACCAACCAAAAGCATCCCGGCTATCCTCAGATATTCTGGTAAGAAAGCTAGCTGATAATGCTTCCATAGATTATGTAAATTGCATAATGTGATTTTTTTTTTACTGAACTTTTCTAAGTGCATTCAATGATAAAGTCTAAAATTGATTGGTCTTCTGCTTACCAGGTGGGAAGTTTGGAAGGAATTCTCAAAAAATTGGAGGTAAAGTCTTGCTTTATGGATTCAACTGTAATGCATAGTCTTTATATTTCTTTGCTTTGGTGGTTCTTTGTTGAAGAAAATTAACTTTCCTCTTTTATTCTTTTTGAAGTTAATAGTTGCTCACCATTTCTATTTGTTTGCTAAATGGCAGGAAAGTAAAAATAGATCAGGCTGGGATGATGTAGTCTTTATTCCACCTGGGAAAATTTCAACAGAACATATTCAGAAGGTCCTTGTGTGAATGATAGGACTGAATATATGCTAAACATTTTTTATGTTCTTACTCTAGAGTTGCTTACATATAGACTGAATTTTCTCGACTGTCGTGCATGAAATGCACTCTTTTTGCTCATGTGAAAGTCCTGTTCCATATGCTCAAAGTGGGCGAGTAATATGGCTGTTAGAGCATCGAGCAATATTTATTCTTTAAGTTTCTTTATGTACAACTGCAAAAATGAGTTAAATCATTTAAGGAATGTTGGCATAACATTTTTGAAGTATATAGCATCCATTACTTTGGGTAAGCCATCCCAGAATGTAAAATACTGTTCGAGAGTTGAGTTTTAGACCAGCAAAATGGCATCGCTCATTTTAAACATGGTTTTCTTCACCTATAAAGAGCAATTGAAGCTCCGGTACCAATACATATGCAATCTGCCACATTCTGTATTTTAATGCCATTAAATACCTTACACAGACATGCCTGATTTGTGCATACACAGAAGCCGTTGACAATAATTAGACACAGATTAAAGAACAAAGCAGAAATGCACGCTGCATAATCACAAATTGGACAGTGTACAGAAAATCATACATAAATGTGATCAACTACCAAGTTTATACTTGCATTTCTTTTGGTGGCTGGAATTATTCCTCATTTCAGTTTATAGAATGGACAAGTGTCCTTTTTCAACCCAGTCCTTCAAAAGTTTGTCTATATACAAAATATTTAGAAAGTTTCAGTGGACTTAAGTGATTTATGCTGTGATCAAAGTTCAAACCATAATTTGGATTGTTTATCAGACCTACACACTTGCACTTAAAACTAAGTATACTCTATATGAACAGCGCTATACATATTGCTTTGAATCCCATATACTATATGGACTAAGATGCTGTTGATTCAGCTTTGTAGCCTGTCTGCACCTGCACCTAGGTGTCAGGCTTTCACCAATCCACTTGCATGCCAAATGAAATAGTTCATTCACCTGAGAAAATTGTCCAGTTTACTGCCCATATTATAGAAAGATATATTTTTCTTGTTTACTAGTCGGGTGCTTAGTTGTAGCTGGAAGTTAAAGAGGTTGTGCATGTTAAACTTGTAAACTGTTGGCATATTTTTGATCAACAGGAAAAGCCAGCTAACTGTATCGTTCATTCTTAGTAACCAAATAAACAAAAAAATGTTGAATGTTGTTCTACTCTTGTCATTGCATAATAGAAACATAGAAGTAAACTCTTACAACGGAGAGCACAAACATAAACAAGAAAACAAAAGATAACCCACACAAAAGAAAATAACTTTATTCCTTAAAAATTCTGAAGATTGCAAATATGTAAATGACTGCTCTCTCAACCGTCTTCTCCCCATGTATATACATATGCCTTGTCAGCTTATTACTGATAACTAAGAACCAACTTTCAAAGTAAATACAACCAAGTTTCAGAATAAAATTCAGAGAAATCTAAACTAAGTACATTACAGTTGAATATGATATAGTCCACACTAAAACTTACACAAAAGTGAATAGTCAAAGAGCAATAACATCCTTGTTCCATAGTTGACTCCAGAGTACTCAACATTATCCTACCCCGAAAAGGAAGGTGGTCTCCTGTCGACCTATGACATGGTTGAAGTATTAAAAGCTTGAGGTGTTATAGGAGAAACTGAATGGGCTATAATTGGTGCTTAAAAGTTATCGTAGGTATGATAACAGGGATTGTCGATGTTGTAACTAGATCTGTAGATGTTGTAAGTGGAACTGTAGACATTGTAATTGGTAGTGTAGATGTTGTAAGTGGAACTGTAGAAGCTGCCATAAGAACTGTGGATGTGAACAGTGAAACTGTGTACTGACCAAAGGCACTGTAGGTGCTGCAGTAGGTCCTGTAGACGCTGTAGAGGCCTTGGTGAATTCACTTTCTGCTGCATGCCAATTACTATGGTGTCCAAGTCTTTTATTGTGGGAACTGCTTCAAAACTTGTCTCATCCATTAACATGAAACTTCATTGCATTAGACAAGGAGTGTGACTATTCAGTGTATGCTGCAAGGCTCTGTTGCTTGACGATAGTTTTTTTAAGGTTAGAAGAATACCAGTCTTTTTTCTTTGGTGAGGATTCAGAAAGTTTATGGACCTGCAAGATGAATACACTTGCACATTGAATGTACAAATATATATTGAATAAATGATTGAATAATTGTTAGGAAGATGATTTAAAATAGCATGTGATGTTTGTATAATTATACATTGAATGTTCACATGCATGAAGAGTCTTGACATTTGGTACATAGGTGCCTTGTATGTTATTTATTATTATTGTATTACATATTATACCCTAGGTATATTACAAGTCCTCTCCTCTAGAAGCTTTCGTCCACGAAGCAGATGAAACAGCCACAGCCATCGAAGACTTGATCAATATTGGGACATTGCAAAGGAATCAATCCATCAAAGGTCAAATTTTATTGGATTTGTATGTTGACAAGTTTCTTCAATGAAACTTCGTTGATTATGACTCCTAGTTGTATTGGGATTCTGATTCTTCAGAACATATGGAGAGTGCCATCTTATTTAGAGATCCGTTGACACTGGTAGGTTGAGTGGTTAATGCAATGACTCATATGATTTGGACGATGATAAGGTGTCCTTGTAACTTGTTTCTTGATCTAGGATACTCCTTATTTTTGTTGTATATTTAGATCTTCATCATAGACTTTTATCATTTTGTTGGTCAACACTTTTTCCTCAGCAACAACACTTTTGATTTATAGTTTCAATTTATTCTGTAAAAATCTTGCTTCGTCTATTGAGATTCCTGCTCACATTTATGAGTGTCTTCTTGTAGAATTGGTGCTTGATCCTTGATGTTCTAGTCATAAATCGTTTGCTCAAGATATTTAGTTTTCTTTACTTGAACTTTGAGTATAGTTTATTAATTTACTATTTCCCATAGTAAATATTTTACTTCATTGGTGAGAGTTTGGTTTTCATTACATAGTCATAAGTTTGTTTTACAAATTTCATTTAAAATTCTTCTAATTTCCTACTCATTCTTTACTATTCAAGCGTTCCATGGTTACTGCATGATTTTTCTCTCTTCTTTTAGTGGTAGTGTCTTATATTGATAATACCCTTTACAACCTTTGGATTAAGCTGGCACACTTTGAGGGCCCCACTATAAAAGAATGATATCTCCTTTTCTGTTTTCTTCAAAACTGTTGTTTTTCTTCAAGCGTTCCATGGTTACTGCATGATTTTTCTCTCTTCTTTTAGTGGTAGTGTCTTATATTGATAATACCCCTTACAACCTTTGGATTAAGCTGGCGCACTTTGAGGGCCCCACTATAAAAGAATGATATCTCCTTTTCTGTTTTATTCAAAACTGTTGTTTTTCCTTATACTTTATATAATCACAATTTCATTACTTAATATATAGTATATTTTTTCTACTGTCATGTATTATACAATATAATATATCATTATGGAGGGGTCCCTTTTCCCACATACAAAGAGGTTTTATACGTAAATCTTTGATTAAGTTATAACCTTAGTGTGTGTATGTGTGTAAAATTAATGTTAGTTAATATGTTTCCAAATTATGTTATCTAGATTTGTGATTTTTGAATTTGCAATACCCCATGGTGGTTGGTGGCTCACCACTGTGTTTGATTGTCATGTTAGAGTTCTTGACTAACCCAACATGCCATGAATTCTCCAAAATTGACTAATGTTTCTCTGCCCTGAACATCACGATCTACTCAAAGGACATGACCTCTTTATGCATAAATAAGCCTTGCATAGATGGACACTATTTTCGATGCACCCTAGGTTTCTTTTCGACAGTTAATTTGATTATTTTTGGTGGCTCCAGTTCACATGTTTAAGATGTACTTGTTGATTCCACTTTTTCAAGGCAATATCCA